>JANTOP010046435.1:0-10112 GCA_027564815.1 Symmerus nobilis | reverse complement strand
CTGTCATCGCCACGAACGTCAGAACTGATGGGTGCCAATAGCTGGGCAGTGGCAATAGGTGGGCACCCTCCCTTAATTGTTTAAAATTGGTTTTAAATAAAATTTTATTAAACGCTCAATACTTTTGGGACGGTCTAATATGTCATAAATTTTATAATAAAACTGAATAGTCGCTCAGTTAAAAAGCACTGATATGAGAGAAATAACAAAAACAAATGTTTTTGGTTATTCTATATTCTGTAAGCTCAACGAACAAGTTGGTTTTCTAAATTACCATCATCATCATCAACATTCTCATTTAACCTCTTCTACTCGGTTTCAAAACCATCATATCGCCTCTATTTATTTAACAAAAATATTCTCAACAGTTGAGATATTATGTTGCGCATTGTGACTAAATGCTGGCGAATTTTTCCTTCAGTATATTCGACCGGCAGGGATAAATCATTTTCCATTTTTCCGATATTTCCTAACATTTAGGAATAGTTGTTCGCGAACAATTGACTAGCATTGGTGGAAAATTTGTATGTAAATATGTATCGACAAATTTTCCTTCCCGGTCTGTTATAAAGGAGGTATGGATACGATATTATATCGGATAATATTCGTTCTTTTTAAGTCGTTTGGATTGAAGGATTAATAACCGTTTTAAAATAGATATAAAATAATATTGGATGTATACATCATTGGATTAAGGATATTAAATAACTAACTTTAATCAAGTGGATAAATAACATAAAAGCTAATTTTAAAAACTCCTGAAAATATAAGAAAATTGCCTTGTACTCGTAGTAAAGTGTGCGATTCATTTATTAATTACATGTAAATGTTATCCGCCGAAAACACACAGTGGCGGTATATCAAATGTAAATATACCTTTCAGTCTCGGTTGTACCCTTAAAATTATCTGTTTGCATAGGATATAATTTTCCTTGTTTTGATTAATGAGTTTTCCTGATGGTTTCTTCTATAGCAAATTTTTAGATAAACATTCGAGAGGGTGTGATTTAAAAATCGTCCGTATATTCTTACAAAAACTGAAGGAAAAGAATTTTTTTTTTAAATAGATTATAAAATGGGATTGTGTGGTAAATAGATAGAGATATTTGAGCAGGCTGGGAAATGGGAGCGGTGGTTTTAAAAGGGAACCGCGCTATAGTTATATAGATATAAATATGGTCTGTTAGAGATAATAATACTTAGAATAGATTTTCCGATTTTCTTTTTACCCATATTTTTATGATAATGATTGCGAAGGGTGGTTTTTCCAATTTGAAATGATAATACAAAATAGAACATATTTTTTTTTCGGGTATCGGGATAATAATAGATTTTGGAAAATAGACATTTGATTGTATATCGTGTTTTGAGACCGTTATAATGTCAACAATATGGAAATTTGAACCGCATTGATATAATTTTTTGGGGTTGTTTTTACGGTGTATACTTTTGCCGCGTACGATTTTGCATTTTTGTTAGTCTCTAGCATTATAATAAATTGAATTGAACCTTTAACGGCTTAGAGTTAGCTGCAACTATATGAAGTATTTCAGGTTCGACCATTCTATTTTGTGCAGAGATATGAACAAGATTCTTTCGACTTTTCAACAAGGAATAACAGTTTCATAATAAGTTCAATATAGTTGCATGTTAAGTATTACGCTCTCGCACTTTTACTGTTTACTAATTTTTAGACTAAGACCTTTCAACCACTAAGAAGGTGTTGATAAATATTTTCTGTTGAAATTTAAAAATAATTTGGAACAGCTATGTTTAAAATGCATCACTTGACATTAATTTACTAAGTAGAAAAATACATTTCAATCTTATTGAAACTTTCCAACATGTTTTGCACAAAATCGATTAGCAGATTTCGTTATATTTTTGACAAATTACCAATTATAGCGGCTTTTTGTTCTTGAGGCAATAATGTGCTATATTTTATAATTCTTTTATTTTTAAGAATCCTATTCCGTTTATCAATTTTTAGATCTCTTTAGGTGTAGGTCTGTATTACCCGCCTGTTGTAAACACTGCTATCCATCCAGTAAAATATATTTTTGTTGTTGTGCTATGTTCTCGCATTTGAATTAGAAGTTGAGTCAAGGCTATTGAAAATCCTCATTCTCAAACTCAGGTTGTTTAATAAATCACGAACTACAAGTATATTGGAACTATGGAACTATATTTTCCAAATTCAAATTTATCAATGAAAATATTAAATAAAATGCGTTACACATTTACAAAATAATGTTAGGGGATGTGAGGTGAGAAAATAATTGATTGCAGTTTGTATATAAACTATTGCAACTACCATAGTTGCTCTTGCGGGTACATTGAAATGTATATTTCCCACTATTTACAAGCTATTGTAGACTATCGTGGACCTATGTGGAGATACTATGGGTTTTATCGAGGGTTTTATTAAATTATAGTGGTTATAATGTTATTTTATTGTCCTTTAGTAGTAGAGTATAACGCCTGTAACATATGATTTGCGAGAAATGAAAAGTCATTTTATTTTAATGAAATTTTGCAATAAAAGAATACTGTTTGATTTTTATGAAAATGAGTTCATTAAATAATTAAAATCTTAAATCAAACTGTTAAAAGTCGTCCATTATCCTCGATTTACCTGATAACAGGTTTGATGCCTCCAATCATTCGTTGGATGATGTTGACGTCAACTTTTTTCTTTTTCGGGATGGCAATTACTTCTCGGATTTGGCTTCCCATTCATCTTCATATACCATTCTACTTAAAATCGACCAAAAATTTTCTATGGGCCTTGCCTGAGGCAGATTTGAGAGATTATCCTTTTTTGGTACAAATTTGATGTTTTTTGAATTCAGATTATCCTTCGCGTTTTCCGCATAATTCATGATGCCAAGTCCGGCCAAAGTATGCCAAAGATGACCTTTATGATGTTTTTCAATCAATTTGAAAACTAGAAATCACAAACTTAAAATAATATTAAAACTAGACACTAAGATTTATAGGTAGTATATGATAGATGATATAACATGTGTTATATTAATCATCTTTGAACGATGCAATCCTTTCTTTTGTTCGCTTGGTGACGACTTTTCTGTGATGTTCGATTGCCCTCAACAAGAATTGTTTCTGTTGTTCGTCCCTGACCTATTCGTTAAATTTTTTTATTAGAGCAATTCCTCTTTCTGCGGAATCATTGACGTTCACATGGCTTTTAAAAGAATCACTGCAGTATTCTGTCACGTCGTGGATCCTAAAAAATTCAAAGAACGTCTTTGTTTTATTAGTAACAAAATGGCTCAAATCTTTTCCTTCAAAAACTTGGTTTTTATGCTCTAATCGTTTTTCTAATCTAATCATTTCCCTTTTCTTTTCAACTGTGGGATTTTGCTGAGTCGCGCAGTAAAAATTTGTATGCATTTCTTTGTCGAGTCGTATCGACTCGACTTATCAAAATCCCAGAGCAGGTTTGGTCTCTAAGTTTTTAATCATTTTTTTCTCATCAGCATGAGTAATGCGTTCGTCCAAAAAAGCCAATCTTACCAGTGACCAGCCAATCCAGTGTCTCTTAGCAACTGTGAGAGCACTTTTTTAACGTCTGCATCTGGGTAAGTGCTCAAAAGCTGTAGCATATCCAAATCATTCTTTGGAGCCCATCGGCTTACAATTGCCTCGTGCCAAAAGCGAACATATATGATGCTGATAAAATGTGCAACCCATTTCATTCCTATCAATTCTCGTTGTGCAATATTCAACTGTTTAGTGAAGAGGACAATTTTAAGTGCATATAATGCCTTTGTAATCCACCTTGCTTGATGCGGAGCCCCTGGGACCCTGGAACTGAAATCGTTTTTTGACCAACCTCCTAGGTACAGGAGTGAGACTTGGAAGAACTATTTGTAGTCTTCTCTTGAATGACTTCCGTCTTTTAGGATATTTTGGATGTAGTTGACCATTTTCACTCGTTGTTCTTCTATAAAGTCTTTCACGGGAATTTCTTCATCCACCATTGTCGTTTATGACTTCTTATCAAGTGAAGCCCACAGACTTTTGAAGCCCCGATGTCAGGAAATCTTGATGTCAGCACTACTTGATGGTATGCCACAACACTCCTCAAACACTCCTTTCAATATTAGTTCATGGGTGTGATGACGGCAAGGCAACCACAAGAATGTTCGTCCGAATTCCCTTTAAATTCTGGTACATGCCCCTTGGATAAGTCCTGTATTAGATGCTGTAGTATCAAATGACATACCGATGATATTGTCGCGTAGCCCAAAATTATCCACTTCCCGAATAACTACTTCAGCCGTCTGCTCACCAGTGGCTTTCAGGGCAACAGGTACGCCAAGCAAATGCTCAAAATCCAGTCACTAGAACTGCAACTCTATTTTCCAACTGAGGCAACTGAGGGCAACAGTTTACTATCCCAATGCAAGACCAAGGGAGGAGGATCAAAGAGTGACTCTTCGATTTTCTTGGCCATTTTGCTTCTATTGATCGCTCAAGCTCGGCAAACGGTAGCTGTTGATATGGAAATTTTTGAAACATCTTGGCCAAGACTCTTCATGGCGTAATGGGTAGTGTACCCGGATTTGAAGAGGAAGGTTGCAGGTTCGAAACCAGGTGCCGTCACAAATTATTATCTCAATAATTTGTGATCGTCACAATGATCGAATTTGAAACCGCGGATGGTGACGTAAAGCTGGCGGCCCCACGTATTGTGCATTAGTATAGTACGGAAGAGTCCCGTATATGGGAGTAGGCAAAAAACATATATACCTGTTGTCAATTAACTTAAAATGTTCAATGATAACAGGTTAAGACCAACTAACATAACAACATTATTCATCAACCCGCATTGGTCAGCGTTGTGAATTAAGACCAAATACCCCCCCAATGAATCTTGGGGGAGGTCTATGTTCAGTAGTGAACTTCAACAGGCTGATTGCCAAGGCTCTATGCAGTTGCTATAAATGAATGCTTGCTTGTCGAATAGAGAGCTGTTCTCGATCCCAAGTAAACATCAGTGTCTGATCAAGAGGTTTTAATCTAGGACTTGAACATAACTTTTTCGTTGCTGGAGGTGAAAACTCTGCCTTTTTGTCACTAGGTGCTGATGATGATGGAAATTAGTCATCTAGTATAGCTGTCTTATTGATTTCAGCGATAGCTTTATAATGTTTATTCTTATATGAATAATTTTTTTCTTTTGTATACTTAGTTCTTATTTTCGAGACGAAAACTTTGTCTACTCATTGACGAACTCATCTGACCTTCTCTTTGTGACATAAGAAATTCTTTATCTTCTTGTGATACGCTAGTCATGTCCATCACATTTTACCGGGAAATGTCAAATAACTCGAGGAGATCACCTTTCCGTGTTTATCGATTTCTCTTTACCCAAATTTTGGTATTCTTTGTACAGCTTCTGTATACCAGCGCGGATATTCTCCTCCGTCTTAACAGGGATGTTGGCTTTTCTCCACACTTCCTTTATTTTAGTACTGGTATGCAGATTTAGCATGGTAAATAATAACTAAAAGTAGGTACTTGTTCTTTTGAATGGAGCCGAGCTCCTAACATTCACCACTAGGCACCTTTTCTAGCAGCCAAATTCCTCTTTCGGTTCCCATTTTAAAGTTCAATTACCTGCAACAGATGAAAGAAATACATGAGAATCCCATTAGTGCGAAGCATCTCAATATTAGAAATTTCACTAGTTTGAGATAAAAGTGATCAATGTGTGCAACCCGTAAATATTATCCAATCTTCTTGAAATTTGGCATATATATCTTTTACATCACTGAAATTCGGGGCGTAAGCAAAGTCATATGTAAATCACATCTTTGGAAAAATGAAACACCCTAATGTACTGTCCTGGAATTGCAATATATCGGTATACGAAGTAGTAAAGTCGAGAAGGGGAAATTTTTTTTTCAATTTTTGGAGTGACCAACATCAAGTGTAAAACCCTTGAATAACAACTTTAATTTATTGTTTGAAATTAAATTTAAAAATGTTACAATATATTTGTTACCAGAAGAACCCAAAAGCCCCAACAATACACAATTTCACCAAAATACACTCGGCAAAAAAATTAAATGATAATAAATAGAGGTTAAAATGTTTTACAATTTGTAAACAGTTACAGTTCACGAGAAATAATTAAATTTTGATGTTCCAAAGCTCATTTGAAAGCTTGTACTTTCTAAATTTTGAATCGTAAACACAAGAATTTTTACCAACTCTTCCTGCTCTGCTTGAAATGTTAGAAGAGTTAGAAAAATTATCCTTTAATTTTTTTCTTTTTAACTTTCCAAGCGTCAATGGGTGGGATAAATTTGAACACGAAATTCAATGCGAGCATTCCAATGCGTATTCTTTCCCCTTCTGAAGCATTCTCTTCCTTTCCTCTTGAAATTTCTTCCCATTTTACCGAGTTATTAACTTGTAAAGTAAAAGTCACATTTTTAACTTTAAACTTCTATATCGCCAGAAATCATAATTGCACAATAAAGCCCCTTAAAAATTTATTTCTACACAATCTATGTGGATCTTGTAGACCAAGAGTCGGCAACCTTTCTAGGCTGCGGGTCAGAACCAACCAAAATGTGAGTATTAGGAAGACGTTTCGGGTTAGCGGTACTTTCATTTTGGTGAACAGTCTAATTTGGTGAATATGATGCCCCCCCCCCCCCCTCTCAATCCTTCGTTGCTTAAATGCGGGACAGAATTATTAAAGAGGAGCAGTGGCGTGCGATCAACGTCTTCATAAGATGTGCAGAATTTGTGTGCAGATATCTTCGGCCGGAAAAAAGGAAAAAATGCAGAAAGTTGCTTTAAATACAAAATAACAAAACAAAGTTGTAAAAATACAACAATTAGATATTTCGGATTAGTCGAAATTTAGCTATAACAAAAATTTGTAAGGGCTTGTACCGATAGATTTGAATATCGGACATCGCAACATTTATCCGGATTTCCCAATTATTTTCTTCGGATCCAAAAAATGTTATGGTGTAGGAAGCTTCTAAATTAGTTGAGGAGAAACACAAAAATATCAAAACTAAACATTTTGTTCAAAAACTCTGCAAAAACTTAAAAGCTCACAGAAAGCTTCATTTTCCGAACCTTATTTTTTACGTTTTAAAATCTATTTTCTATCCAAACAACGACCCTTAAATAATTTGGAATCGAATTTTTATCCGATTTATTAAATTTAAATGAAATATGGAATTTTAGCAGAAAGCTTATTCAAGTTATTAACATCACAACTTTAGCTTTAAGCTTGTGGAAACTTTGCTTTAGGAAAGCTTTAAGTTTCGAATTTAAATTTCAATTTTTCCCAAAAAAATGCTTTCGAAAGCTCATTCAAAGTTATTAAATAAAATAATTTGAGCTAGAAATTTGCAGCAATACAAATTGGTTACGATTTTATTGATATTTCAGGTGTGCTCTGCACCTTCTGCGCATTAGACTGCACGCCACTGAAGTGGAGATACATATACTGATGACTCGGTTCTAGGGAATTTTGTATAAATCAATTACACTTTCTTTTCAGAACTAAACTGGGTCACTGAAATTATCAAATGGGTCACTCGGTGACCATAGTTTGCCGACCGTTGTTGTAGACAGAAGTAAAAGTGTTAATATTACTGACTGGTAACGCACAAAAATAAATAACTAATAGCGAAAGAATAAGCTTTTAAATGCTATCATTGAATTTCTCGTTCAAATTTCTTCTTTGGTTTAAGAATACTCTTCGACTATTTGCCATAAGCACACATGTGCGTAATTTCACCGTGGGTATTAAGAAAGAAGATTATTTTACAATGAGTTAGTAGATAAAGATTTCCTCATTTCTAACCATAGATTAGATACAAATCAAACATTTTTCTTAGGAGTTTTTTGTTCAATTTATTCCCAGATAAAGTCCTTCTAGTGTACTTGTACGTATGTAACATTTGTTGCTTCACATTTATAAAAAGATTATAAAAATCAGTGAAATGACACCGATATGTTTAATCAAAAACAATCAAAATCGGAAAAACCGTCAATTCCGACAGCCAAGCAAGGTGGCTTCCTATCATTCAATGCAAATAGTTTCACTAAAATTTTTAAAAATCCATCCACATTCGTTCAAACAACATTCGGACATCCGGATGACGGAGCGAAAGCAATTAAATCACCGGACATTAACCATGGTGTTATCACCGATAAACAACCAACAAATCACCATTCACCAATACTACAAACATCGAATCGCACTAAGTTCATCAAAGCAAATGAACCGGTGCCGGTGATTGATGATCGAAATGAATTTAAATGTTTAAATTCTAAGAAAAATGTGACTGTTACCAGTAATGGTTTCGGTGAAAATGGGATTGATAGTGGAATGATGTCGCCCGAACCAACCACTATTACAAAGCTATCGATAAATGTTCAACATGAAGATGATGTCACAGATGGGATGGTTCTGATAAATTGCACTAAATTAAATGATATAGCACAAAAGACTGATAGCATTATAAGCGGGGTAACAACGAATTTACAGACAACGACAGAATTAATAGATAGAAATGATATTAAATCTCCTTGTTTCGAAACGGTTAAAATGATTCGTGTTAAAATGGATCGAAATTCGGATAATTTAAAAGACTTTAATGTATTGGAAAATGTAAAAAATGATGACCCATATTTCAGTAATCCATCTAATAATTTCCCTACAACACAATCTCTTCCATTAACACCATCTACATCAATGTCACTTTATGACTTATCCACAAACCTTTTATCGATTCAAGATGAAGAAAGGGTGCTGTATTATCAAAAACCAGATATTAAATCATCTGATAATCCTCTTATCGTTGACCCATTGTCAACGGTACTAATAGACAGGAGTACCGCCTCGTCTCAGTTAACATCATCGTCGTACAGCTATTTAAATCAAAGTACATTAATGTTATTACAACAACAGAATACATATTTGAACTACCCCACTGGACAATTATTTAACAATACTAATCCCCCAACAAATAGACAGTATTCTAGCCAAATTGGAACGGTTATTGGTACCGATTTGGACGATATTAAAGAAGAATTGGAACCGATCCCAATGGATGTGAAGAAATCGTTTAATTTCTTAACAAATCGACCACTTCCTCCACCGCCACCACCTTACAAACGTTCGAATGATCGGCCAGTGGTTATAAGTTCCCCAAAAATGACTACATCAATGTCAAAAAATCCGTTTTTATCGAGTAATGGAATTGGTAATAATGAAAATCTTTCGGATTCTTCATTTAATCGACAACCCTCCATTCCACAATCTAATCGAAATCAATCAAATAACGGTAATAATAATAACAATAAGAGTCCATTGAACTATTGCAATAACAATAATAATTCGTTAATATCTATCGAACCATCTTCAGTTGACCATCGGAATAGTTTGCGCTTCGTAAATATCTCCAACGACCACATCCATTCAAATAATAATAATAACAATAATAATAATAATAATAATCATAATCTTAATAATAATAACAATAATCGGTATGATTCAAGCCAGCTAAATGTTGTCGTTGATAATTTCAACAGCCAGAAACCTTTAAACGGTGCCAATAAATTAAACATTAATTTGGGCAAACAACTAGTTGACGAACTAATAAATGCCAATGATTTATTAGTCAAATTTGAAGAATTTCAGAATCGTTTGGGTAAATGTAATTTACTAAAAAATGTTCCAATGGATGGATTTGTTGATGCACTACTGTTTGATGATTATTCTAATGAGAACATTCGAATGGATAGAGAAATTGATGGGGACAATTGTATTGCTCCTAGAAATTATGAGGGAGTTAAGCATATTTTTCAGGTAATTGAAAGACATAGAAACAAATACAATTTTATTTAGCAGGCCTTACGACGACTATGAACATAATTTACACTATGGTACACCAAGAAAAAAATGAGAACAGACTAGTAGAGATGGGTTGCTAATTAGCAATCTGTTAATATTTAGCTGTTAATCAAAGATAGCAGTTGTTAGCAGCTAATGATTTCTGAAAATAACAGGTTTGAAATTAACAGTTATAATTTTTTTTTTACTCACA
>JANTOP010046424.1:0-10113 GCA_027564815.1 Symmerus nobilis | reverse complement strand
TAAAATAACGCAAATATGGATAAAAAATGTGGATTGTGTTCAAACTAACAAATTTGTTACGTATAATGCTATATGGGGAGAAGCTCTATAAATAAAAATTTTTCAGATCGACATCGAACATCAATATTTTGTTTTGGACAGCTATAATAAGAATAATACTTTTCAAGTGTTACAGTAATGCCAAACTATACTATCGCTCCGAGATTTAAGAACTCTTATGTATAATAAGAGATATAAAACCAGATAGTAAGTGTTGCTATTGCTTTTGAAAATTCCGTTAGATTCTTTTTCAAAAGGATAAAAGAATATTTCGATCGTTATCTTTCAAATTAACCAGAAGTTGGCCAGAGTAAATCATCTGTAGATGATGTGGGCGGTAAAATTTATTGAGAATACTGAAAGGCAAATATTAGTGAACTAAATAAGAAATAACCTTTCAAATTCTTGTTTCGTCCAAAATTTTTAAAAATACTGTCCTATAATAGACTGAAAGTTCCTCAATCGCTGTTTCCAAACTCTACTCCAGTTCGAATACTGATTGAAAATGCTCCGATTTTCATCCCATTCCCAATTTTGGAGCCAACCATAAATCACGGGGAATGATCAAGACTGTGATCCCTGACAAATTGATTCTCTCGCAAAAAGATGCAGGAGAACATGCACGCAACGGAAAAACATAAAAGCTTATGAATAATTTTGAAATTTATTTTTATCTATACAACCAGCTGACCAGACAGATATTGTCCTGTCCAAATTTCAATAAACCCACTATCATGCATAATCTGAAAAAAAGATTTTGTTATCTAAAATATCTATGGATAGGGGGCGATATTTTTCCCAAGTCCATATCGACCATACGAGCTACATCCCCACACATTACTATGACGTCAGACCCCATTTTAAATGATTTTTGACCATCTGTTGGCGGTGATTTTTTCGACAATTTTCCTAGGGGCAGCCCGACCCAACGAGCAACTTCCGCATTTATGACTTTCACGTGGTCCGCTATTTCGCGGTAGATTCTGGCATTTCAGCTTTCCCGAATTTTCCAATTTTCCGGGCAACTTCTCCAATTTTTCTTTCCCTAAAAACATATTCAGACTATTATGAATATTAAGAAATAAAATTTTTCAAATCGGTCAAGCCGTTCTCAAGTGACGCGATTACCAACGAAAACCATTAAATTTTTATTTACCAGGTATAGAACTTTATTCCTGTGGGTTTTGTTAATAGATGGCGTAACGGAAGTATATATGTATTTTTTCGATTTCACGTTGTGCAATAAGCTGTTTTATTATGCTGTGAATAAGCTTTCATACGGTATATCCCAATTAATCCCAAAAATTAACGCATCATTCTATTATTACACGTGAGATATGCCGAGTTTTGAGCCAACAATAGAGCATTACGGTACGAATTTCTTTTGTACTTTAATCACAAGAATAGTGCAACTGAGAGCCGGCGTATGCTCGTGGAAACCTATGGCGCCTTCGCTCCACACATTAATCCATGTGGTTTAAACGTTATAACAGTGATCAATTCACCAATTCAGTCAGTGTCAGTGTCTTTATTGGATGTAGACAGGATCTAAACTCAAGAGTAGATGACAAATGATAAAGAGCCATCTGTAAAGGTTTCAAAATCATGGAAAAGATTTTGAAGGTCCGAAAATGGGTGCCAAATGAGGGACAGATAGAGATGCGCAAAAACACATGTGAAACTTTGCTTTCCGGTACGAAAGAAAGCCTTTTCTGTATCGGATTGTAACTAGTGACGAAAAGTGGATAATTTACGAGAACCCTAGAAGCAAAACTTCATGTCCAAGCAAACCATCAACATCAACATCAAAACCAAATCGTTTCAGAAAGAATGCTCTACATCTGGCGGAACCTGGCGGGTGGGTTTAGCTCTGCGAGCTCTTAAAACTTGGTGAAACTGTTAATACGGCACGCCACCAACAACGACTCATCAATTTGAACCATGCTTTGATCGGCAAGTGACCAGAATGGGCCAGAAGACACGGCAAAGCTATTCTTCTTCTCGACAACGCACCGTCTCACAGCGAATCCGGAAAAGATACGCTGAAAGCATTGAATTTGGAAGTCTTATCCCACCCGCCATATTTACCTGATTTGGCTCTATCAGATTATTACTTGTTTGTATCAATGTCGCATGCCCTCAGAGAGCAGAGCTTCAAAACTTATGAAGAACTCGAAAAATGGGATTATGATCGGTTGGCCTCAAAACTGGAACATTTTTTTTTGTATGATATCCACTCCCAATTAACATACGGCCCTATATAGTGACCCTATATGAGCCTTTTATTGGTGTTCTGAGATTCCAACCCCATAATAGCCCTATATTGTAATTCTAAGCGTTGTTGATACCCTATATCACACAACATGATCATTCTAAGGCTTTTCCTGATATCGGCCCTATATTGGAATTTATATTGTTACAAATTTTGAAATAACGGCCCTATATTTACCCTATGTCGGAATTTTCATTCTTACAGAATTTGATAGACCCTACATTGACACTATATAATTTAATGTAGGACTTGAAGTGTCTTATATAACATTCTCAAGTAACATTAAACCCCCTATCGTGAGTCTATATAAGCCTTATATTGGTTTTCTGCGTTTTCAACCCCATAATACCCCTATATTGTAATTCTAAGCATTGTTGATATCACATAATATGGTCATAATGTAGGGCCTTTTCCTTATATCGACCCTATATAAAAGCTTATATTTTTATAGATATTGGAATACCCTATATTTACCCTATATCGGAATTTGCAGTCTTCTTGAATTTGATAGACCCTATATTGATATTGTATAAACTAATATAGAGCTTCAAGGGCCTAATATAAAGCTTATTTAGGGTGTGGTAAGCCTTATTTTTGATTATAATAGCCTTCATTTAGCTTTATATTAGATAGTAATGTAAGTATACAAAATAGGGTATCGTATCGTATAATATAACAATTAGGTATTATTTATTAATAAAATCGTTGTCAATAGCTGTATCTCTCTTTAGGTCAGGCGGTTAACGCGCGTTCTCTAGATATGATGGTTCCAATGCGGGTACAGGTTCGATTCCCAGTGTACCCAAGTAAGTTTAGAAATTTAATTTAAATATGAAAGTAATTGAAATATAAAAATTTAATTACATCATTAAACTATAAATGGAAAGTACATTCCAAGTATAAAGAGAAAAAACACGCTAAATTCTTTTTTTCAAAAAAAAATATCACATCCTATATCAGCTATTTACATATTTCTATTATAAGGCCTTCGCCCGAAAATGTATATCAATGTTCTTATATCAGCCACAATGATCCCTTATATAACAATACTCTAATGCCCTGTTTACCACGCCATATACCCATTTTACCCAAATTGCTATATGTTACACACAAAAAAAAGCTTCGTTGGTAATCACTGCTCTAATGTAATGCTAAATTAAACTCCTTATAGACCGTCCACATTGTATGAGAAAAGTGCCGATATACGGTGGATGTAGGGAACTCATTTAGCATTATATCTTCTCGATTGTAGATCGAAAATGTGTAGCTAGTGACGGCACGCTGATATTATGTTATTGTGTCTCTGATTTAAAGTTTGATTTGTGCGAGAATTAATAAATTGGGATTAGTTAGTTTGGTCGGCCGTCCATCCAAACGGTCGACCTACCCACATATATGATTTTACCACATATTTTTTTTTTATATATTATATTTATTAATAGATATTTTCCTAATTCCAGTACATATATTTAAAAAAATAATTAGGACATTGATCATATGCGCGGTTTATAGGAATATAATAACTTTTTTTTATTCTAAAAGTCACATAAAGATTATCCATTATACATATAGTATACTTAAAATTTTAATTGCACTCATCTGTAATATATAATATGGGACTGGTGATTTATTTCATCATCCTCCGATATTTTTGGTTGGTTAATAAATTTTCAATGAATTGACATTTTAAATTTTATAAAGTAAAAATTATCTGAATAGCGACTGATTTGATTTATTATCAAAAAACTGGAAATTTGTGGTTGTAGTTCAGCCCTAATAAAGTATAAGAAATATCTGAAAAGATTAAACCACAAACAAAAATTCAACCTATAACTAATCTGGTCATCCACAATTTTAACTGTGAGACTGAGTAGGTATAATAACTAAAGCGATAAATGTATGCGCGTGATGGATTTTTTCAATTTTTAGGAAATAAATTATGCGCGTTGATCTGAACGTTTATTGTGTGATGGAGTAATTTTTGACCGTTTTTCTTTAATTCGGGATATGCGGTACGATCAAATGGTTCAATAAATTGTAATAGAAGCCATAAATTATATAATCTTTAATTTACGACTGATTTAAGTTGAATAATTTTTTTCTTCAAACTCCGATAATTTGATTATTTCTGATGTTAATTTTTTTTTATTTTTATTGAGATCGTTAATTCTCACTATGGATCTAATGATTCAATTGCCTTTTTATTGAAATTCACTTCCATAGCCGGTGAATAGTTATAAATAGTATTAGGTATATACACTTCATATAAGGCATGATATAAAAAAAATATATTTATCTATAAAGTTACAAATAAATCGGCCATACCAACCGACTAGGATGGTCCTGATTCCTCTAAGTTTATTACATGATATTCGTTCCGATTTAATTATAACCATGATAAAATAGATTAATATATCTACCTATAATATAATAATAAGTTAGAAGCAAAGACAAAGTCTGAATTGAGTACAGAGAACATTCATTTCATATACATTCGTATATAAATCAAATAAATTACCAACTATTAATAAGGAAAATATTTTAATTTACTCCGACAATATCGCATCACATCATCATCATTGCTCTTTTTTCATTCCATAGATCAAGGATATTTACGGTTTGTTATTTTGCTGAGAATATTTTCATCACAATTCATCTATTTTGTCAGAATATACATTGGAAGGATTGGGTTAATAAATATAATATTTGAAATAATAATATAAGTATATTGGAGTGGCTCAAAGGCCACCGTTTCGGACACACAGGGAAGGTTTTTGGAACAAGGGAGATCTACAGCATAGAAAATGTAGATAATAACTTTTATCGAACGTAATTTACACTATTCTACCACCTTCTTTCATAAATCTTTAACAACCCCCTTGTCGTTACAAATAAGAAATGATACGCGGGTGAAATGACCGGACGACACGAAATGATGTTTATAAATGAATGTCATTTATTTTTGACATTGACGAACTGTTATATGTTTGTACAAGTCCTGTGTATAAGTTATAGGTTTCTTTATTTTCTTAAAAATCCACACAGTGTATATCGTCCTTTGACTTTAGAGTCATAAGGCGCGGTTCGTAGACGAATTGATGAATTTTTTGCTCAAGATATGATACGAGGTTTCATATTTAATACGTGCCGGGTTTGGGTGTGTTTTGTAGAAAATCGTAATTAATTGATAAGGAACCTAAATTATAAATAGTAAATTTATTTCAATGTCCGTCAATAATTCTGTGGCTCCAAGTATTAACCGCTTTAGTGGACTTAAGACGAAATTGAGTTATGAACACCATGGTATTCTCCATGTACTATTGCCTATACCCACAAAAATTCTCAACCGAATTCTTTAATTTGACCAAATAACCATATAGCTATTTCAAAAAATACATAACCGCGTAAGTACATGTATCAGAACAAATTTATAAAACTTTAAATCGCTCCCCTGAAAAATTGCAAGAACGACTTAAGCGGTTAATGCGTTGAGCCACATAATTCTGTGGTGTTTGGGTAAAGGGGTATATGTCAATTTTTTATGAAAATTTGTATAAGTCATATAAGCCAGTTATCTGGCTTTAGATAAGTGATCTCTATGTTGGGATAAAGACAAACAAGTGAAATAAGTCAGAATCTTATGACGTCATTGAAAAAAAGTATGTGAAAAGGGGGGACAACTGAGAAACATGGATTGGAAATGGAAAATTGCAAATTGCAAAAATTGACATATAGCCCTTTACCCAAACACCACAGAATTATTAATTTGTATAGATGCCTATGATATTTAGTTTTTAAAAGGAACATTATCAATATAAGCCTTGCTACAAATTCAATATAAATCTTACTCGTTCAGAATTCACTTACTTTTCTAATTTCATGTATTTATAGCTCAATACATCTACTATCTGTGTGATAATATAACTGTTATGGTTATGTTACGTGAAAACCGGGATGGGTGAAATGATATATATCAAGGGTCGGGAACCTATGACTCGCGGGTCGCAGAGTGACCCATTTGATAATTTCAACTAACCCACTTCAGTGGCGTGCAGATTATGCAGAATGCGCAGAAGGTGCAGAGCACACCTGAAATATCAAGTCGTAACCAATTTTTATTGCTGCAAACTAACTCAAATTATTTATTTAATAACTTTGAATGAGCTTTGGACATTTTTGAAGCATTTTTTTTTGGGAAAATATGAAATTTTGTTAAATGATCGTATTTGGACAGAAAAGAGATTTTTAAACGTTAAAAATTTAATTCGAAATTTAAATCTTCCGTTGTACTTTTAATAACTTGATTAAGCTTTCTGCCAAAATTCCATATTTCATTTAAATTTAATGAATCGGATAAAAATTCGATTTCAAATTATTTAAAATAAAATTTTAATTGTAAGCTTAAGCTTTCGAGGTTTTCAAAGCTTTGTTTGGATAGAAAATAGATTTCAAAACATAAAAAATAGGGTTCGGAAAATTAAGCTTTCTGGAAGCTTTTAAGTTTTTGAAGAGCTTTTGTACGAAATGTTTAGTTTGATATTTTTGTATTTTTCCTCAACTAATTTAGAAGCTTCTTTCATCATTACATTTTTTTAGATCCGAAGAAAATAAAGCCGGAAAGCCATATCAAATGTTGCGATGTTCGATATTCAAATTTCTCGGAGCCCTTGCGAATTTTTGATTTTTTTAAAGATAAATTCAAACTATTCCGAAATATTTAATTCTTGTATTTTTACCTAACTGTTAAAGCAACTTTCTGCGCTTTCACATGTTTTCCGGGAGAATAAATATGTTATTATAATAAATAATAGTTGAACTAAAACAATACATATCGAGATATTATTAAAAAAAAACACGGAAGAATGGAATTATTGAATTATTTACTGGGTTTTTTTTCGAAATATGAATATTAGTAATGTCAAAGTCAGTGAGGTACTAGAATATTTCTTCATTTCTTGTCAAATAATTGAAGATCGTCTGATTATAAAATATACGGTCATACATATCGATTTTCAGTTCATGAGTTGTCATTAATAAAGTTTTAACAGATTTTAATTAGGGTTTAATAAATGTTTAATTGTCATTCATACATTCGAGCGTTAAGCGTTCCAATATTTAAGCTTTCCAAATACATTTTTTTCTGCATAGTACAAAACAATTTCAATTTTTAAGAGATTCGGAACAGCGGATTCGTTGGAACGGAACAACTCTAGCTCAATAATATTACACCCGTTTACATACTTACCCAACCCAGTACAAGTTGATAGTTTTTTGTTTTTGTTTTTAGTTCACTGGTTTTCTAACCTATCGATTTGATTTGAACTAAATTCAAGATTGAGTAAGAAGATGACGAGTTGACTCTAGTTATTTGGGAAGAATTCGGACCAGTTTGATTGCAACAATTTTCTACATGATAATTTCTATAATTTGTTATAGTATTATATATGGTATGACTTTATCATGTCTTATATCAGAACTTTATATATAACTTCCACATTTATTTCCTATAATATGTCCATTGGAATATATTTGGATCGATTGATTTTTAAATTTAAAATTTCGCTTGATTGATTCCATTTTCAACATAAGGCTGATTACGGCGATTTATATTTTCATTTATAATTATAACCAATACGTCGTAATAATTTACGATGCCATTTATAGCATTTTTAAAATAAGCAAACGATTAAGTAATTTTAGATAGAGGTATACAAAGAGAATGCCTGACTCCTTATCCGTTTGAGTATAATTTTCCATTAATAGAGAGGTATGCTTGTATGAAATAAAATCATCACAAACTTATTTTAATGTTTCAAAGGTCACATTTAATATGATGATTTGTGTGACAAGCTAATTAATTCCATTTGAAACTTACAATACTGAAGAATACGGTCGAATAATCTAATACTTGATTCAAATTAAACATTATTTTGAAACAAGAACTATATATTATATTTATTTAATTTAAACCAATAAATTAAATTTAAAAAAACCGGCAGTTTAATGTTTCTTTTAGATAATTTTTTGTGTTTTTATATATTTCAAAATTTGTTTTTTTTTGTATGTTTTATCAGAAAACTAAATCAACGCCATTCTTGTTAACGTTTTTTCCTTCTACTTCTCTTCATCTGTTAAGAAGTTGAAGAAGAAAATAACATTTTTATTATTTATTACATTTTATTTATGTGATATCCAACTGTGATTCTTCATATTGGATCACCCATCCCATCTATATCATAATATAAATTCTCTTCCCATTAAATTGTATGCTCGTATGTGATATGTGAAGAATTTATGTATATGTGGAGTGTATTTAAAAAAAAATATTATCCAATTCGTTAAAGGTGGAGAATGTTTTGTGTGATCATTTTGATTTATCGTTCAAATTCAATTTGATTTATGCCATTTTGATTTTTTCATGATCGCGTCCTGCCTCTTCAGTGATGATTTTTTTCCGTACAAGTATATCTTTATTACATGTTTTTGCTTAATTTTATTCGATATTTTTCTTTTTTTCAATATTCTTAATTAAAAAATTGATAAATAATATTAATATAAGTATATTACGAGTGTATGTAGTATATTGACCTTATATAATATCTTCAAGATTATTTATATGAGATCATTTTTTAAAAATTTTCTTGACTTTAATTCATTATGAATTATCGAACACCCGAATATGCATATTTTGGAGGGATAAGATTATATTTGCCATAGATAGGGGGATATTATCATTACAAGATAATTTTAAAATATTTTTCTATATTTCTACAAAGTTAAATATTAAATTGTTATATTATCACCATCTTTAATCTAATACTACAGCCCCCCCCCCCCATCTCCTTATGTCATAAGTTTGAAATACCAAACTTTACCCGCGAGGTGGAGAATATAAACCTATCGTTAAATAACGATACCCGTTAGTAACGATTCCCGCTTGTTTTATTACCAACCTTTCGACCCTTAAGATTCGATATTCGAATTTTAAATTTTCTGGTATCGGTAATTTTGAAATTAGATTCAATCCATCAATTTATTCCATCCATCCATTATTTTGGGTTGTATTGTATTATATATTGTCTATTAAGGGTGTACCGATTTTACTTAATTTTTATTACCTCCATAGGATAAATCTGACATTTAATTTATTTATCATGTAATGGGAAAGAAATAAAATGTATGAAAAGGATTGTTTTTTTTTAAACGATCAAATCGAGAAATTATATAAATTTTATTAACATAAAAAAAAAACTTACAACTCTATTTTTACCTAATTGTTCCCTATTAGGCCCATCACGCTATATACACCTTTTCCTTGAAGTTTAACGAGCATCCAATCGCACTTCTCGAAACAACCCGCATCCAACAGATCTTTCCGTTCCTTCTTTTTCCTTCCGCTATTTATTATCCTTTTTCCTTTCACATACACGCCTTTTTTCCTTAGACGCCTTCGGCCGATTCACTTAACCTTCACTTTTAACTTAACAGTTTTTGATAATTTTTAACCAGTATATCACTGGTATGTTTGGAGCCTTTCTCCGTAATGAATGCTTTTTTCTCTGCCAATATATTTTCGGGCGCCAACAGCATCCCTACCCCAAATCTTGTTCTTTTGTCCTATTATTGGTACAGTTTATCTGTCATAAATTGCATGTAGTTTAATTATACATATTTTAATGTACCAATCCTTCCTGGCGGACAATTTGAATTAATGATCGTCGTTCGAAGCAGTGATGGGCCACCTACGTTATGATGGGCCTCTTTCTAATTTCTTACGTATAGAATTAAACTTAAAGCTACAA
>JANTOP010046413.1:0-10114 GCA_027564815.1 Symmerus nobilis | reverse complement strand
AGATTATCCACTAAGTCCAAGGAATCATGAAGTAAATATCTGATATTTTATTAAGTCTAGAAATCTAATCTCAATTGGCTTTAAATCTTTAATCAGTAGGAACTATATGGGAAACATTGAGCCTCAAAATACCGCCTATTCGAACGAATTGAAGCTTCCAAAGAAGAAAGCAGCCATCGCCACTAGAAGAGCAGATCATAGCTGCAACTGCTACTTCTACATAAAAAACATGTTACTTATTGGAATTATTTATATTTCGCTTAAAAGATAATTTTATTAAAACATAAAAATAAATATACAATTTCATAATTCAATTAAAATAATTAAAAATATTTATTAAACTATTCGAGAATCGAGATGGTTTAGGGAATTGAATTGCGTTTTACGTCTTGCATGTGACGGCGTAATTGGCCAATGAAGAAGGTTGAGGTATCCGTTGAGCTTGGGTCTAGGGAATCGAAAAGGCATTCACCCGGTATTCAAAATCTTTAAACGGTGGGTTTAAGTAGGTGAACGCTGCAGATTATCACGTCGGGGTCACTATTCTAATATAATTTAGGTATATTTCCAGGACAAATAGCTAGGCTATCTATAAAAATATATAAGACTGTATAGGACATCCAACCAACAAGATGTATTAGCAATATGAAACTGATATCACGCGCACTAGATATCCTTTTTAATTTTGATGTAAAATAAATATTACATAAATAGCAGCAATACATAATATAAAATATATTTATTTATAGTTTATCAAGGAAGTTAAGGATATTGGGTGACATCAGACTAATGTTGTCATTGAAAAAATGTAAATCATCGGGTGATGAAGTAATTTGTGCCAGATACTTATAAAACAATCAGTTATAATCTGCTGTAAGTGTGATAACAAGTGTTCAATTGCTGATCCTAAGACCGAACCCATACCACAATCAGTTCAGCTTCCATATATTTCAAATAAAATTCAGGAAACCGTTAAAATAATAATGTTCCAAAGGTTGTTCGGGTCGATGGTTAGAAGGAACGGAAACGGTAAGATAAAAGATAACTTGGTGCCCTGCACCAAATGTAACCAAGTAAAGTGTAATATGAATCCGAACGAACTATGGATTTGCTGCTCAAAATGCGCATCATGGTTCCATGCTTATTGTGCTCTCGTTAATGCAATCGAGTACGAAAAATTGACCGCGTACAACGCTCTATGGTTTTGTTCGGTATGTCGTGAAGTTGATGACCTGCATGTGAAGGAACTCATCGATAATCGCTTCCAAATAATAACGGACCAAAACGCATTCTTTGAGGATACAATTTCAAATGAAGTAAACAATTTCATAAGGACGTACACCAATGATTTACTCGAAACAAAAGAAATTATTAGCTCCTTAATCGGCAGGATTGAAACCCTGGAAAAGGAACTGAACGGAGCTCCTGCAGACAATATGCCACCTAACGATTCAGGTATTTTTCCTTGTATGACGTAAAGCATGAATGACGTCACACGTTACTTTTCATGTCTTTCTCATCTATTGCCTAAAATAAATCGCTAAAATTTACAAATAATTTATTTTAGCTGACCAACCATTCTCCCAATCAGTAAATCTAATTAATCCTCAAGCTGAACTAGAATATAATGAAGCTGAGCAGCTTTCTAACATCTTTCCCAAAATTGATTGGGAAAATCGATCCGCACGTCAAGCAGGCAGATCGTAAGTATCACAAATATGTGTTTTATATACTTAAATTAGCCAACATCTCATTTTTCAGCCGAGTTGAAGAGGCTGAGATAGCCGGATTGGAAAGCCAAACATCAATGATCCCACAAGCAGAACATATTGATACCGTTGAAGAGACTCATCAAGTCGAAATGGATCGGCAAGAACAAATATTCGCCCAAGCAAAAGAATTTGGATTGGTAGAAGTTCGTCCAGCCGAAAAAGAAGGTCTACCGGAACAAATTAATCCAGAAGACCAGGTGGATCGTCAAAAACAAATGACTGAGGAAACAGAACCGTTTTACTGGGATGAAGAAGCTCGAATAGCTGAATTAAATCGCCAAGAGCGACTGTTCGCGCAAGCAAAAGAGATCGATTTGGAAGAAGAAGTTCTTGTAGCCGAAAGAGTAGACCTAGACGAGAGAGACTATTTAGCTGAAGTAAATCAATTAGTCGAATCGAATAAAATCGGTTCCGACGTGCAGGTGGATCAACAGAAACGAACCATTGTAGACGCAGAACCGTTTCTCTGGGATGAAGAGGCTCGACGAGATGAAATGGAACGCCACGAGCGACTATTCGCACAAGAGCAAGTTTGTTTAACCGAAATAGAAAGTCCAGTCGCGGAAAAGCACTTAGCTGAACTAAACCAATTAGATGATTGGGGTAAAACTGATTCAAACGAACAGATGGATCAACAAAACCGAATGATTGTCGAAGCAGAACCGTTTTATTGGGATGAAAAGGCTCGAAAAGCTGAACTCAATCGACAAGAGCAACTGTTCGTACAAGCAAAAGAGTTCGAATTGGAAGAAGTTCCAGACGAAAAAGAATGTTTAGCTGAAGTACCCGAAACGAATAAAATCGATTCAGAAGAGCAGGTAGAACAACAAAACCAAATTGTGGAAAGAGAACGGTACCTCTGGGATGAAGAGGCTCGACGAGATGAAATGGATCACCACGAGAGATTATTCGCACAAGCGTACGGAGAAATTCACCCAACCGAGAAAGAAGGTCTAGCTACGGAAGGCGATTTGGCTGTAGCTGAATTAGATAAAACTGATTCAGTAGAACAGGTGGACCACCTAAAAGAAATAATTGACCAAACAGAGCCAGCTTGTTCAGATGAAGCAGAAGTGGATATCCAAGAACAACTGTTCACAACTTCTGAACAAGAAGTTCGCCAAACCGAGGAAGAACGTTTAGCTGAAGAAAAATTAATAGCTGACTTCGAAAATATTGATTCAAATGAAAAGATGAATCAACAAATTGCACCGTTTTGGTCGAATGAACATGAACCACAGGCCCCACCATTCACAGAAGGGACGGAGATTGATTTAGAAGAAGTTCTTTCAGCCGAACGAGAACAATTAGCTGAAGAAAAGCGATTGGCTGAATTGTACAAAATTGAATTAGAAGCGACTGTAAATTCTGAATTAACTAGCAAACAAACCAAAATAAAAGACGAGCCACAATCGGATGACGAAGATTTGGACACCAAACGAACATTTTCTGGAGCCGATGATTCGTCTGAATCAGAATCGGAATCAACTCTTGAATCAGAACCAGATCCCGAGCCAGAACAATATCCCAAACTAAAACCAAATTAATTAAAAATTAATCACCGCAATAAATAGAATTGTATACGAAGTTAAATACTCTTTAAATTAATTGTCTAATTTATAATCATAATTTAAATATAAACAGTAATTAATTGGTCACCAAAATATAATATTCTATCGCCAATTAATGTTCGCACATTTTTTTGTTTAGCGATAATTTTTAGTTATAATTAAAAATTAATTTAGAAAAGCAGTAATTTATTCAATCATTATTGAGAGCCGAAAGGTACTTTATTTATATGCGGCCCGTGGAGCTATTTAAGATGGACCAGCCTGATCCAACGGAACAAAATATTCTCTTATTTTCTAATAATTAATATTAATTTTAATAAATTCTAAATATTTTATTGTTTTTATTGTAAAATGTTGTTAGTAGAAAAAAAAAGAATTTTCTAATGTTAATGGTCTTGAATGAAATAATTTTGTTATAATTTAATAATTAAATTATCTAATTTAATTCTCCTTGAATTTTTATAATTTCCCCAAATTACTACATGAAGAAGACAATAAATAAATAATTTAATTATCTTAATAATAATTATAAAAATACTGAATGTACAATATTTTAGATATTATAATTTGTTTTCTTTTGAAAACTAATAATTACAATAAATGTTATCCTATTTACATGAACGTTATTGCTGTTTTTTTATTGCTAGCTGCATCCCTTAATTAGACAATTTCTTAATAGATTGAGCCAATTTAATCCATAATTTAGACGCTAAAAAATGACTAATAAATTGTATTCTTAATTTGAATGGTTTAGAAAATTTCGGGAATAGCTGGAAAAAATCGGGAGGGTTCGAAAAAGTATCGAGAGTTGTCGGGCAAAATTTAGAAATGATTTCGATATTTTTAAAGGCAACGACTATTAGTATTAGTTGAATTATAGAGTTAATTAATTTATTAGAAATACCAATGATTTTATTGTTATTAATTATTTTAATTATATTTAATTTATATATTTTTAGATTAAATTATATTAATTTAATTCTAAAATAGGTGTCCAATTTCGATAGAATTTTTTAAAATTAAATCTAATCAATTAAAATTACATTGCGAACTATACTATTTATTTTATTTAATTAGAGTATACAATTATTTATAGACTTTTGTTTAATTAATTCTTAATATCATAAATGAAATATAAATAGATGAATAAGGCTGTGACTTGAGATAATGTCCCATTGAAGCAGTTTAATTTTTGGGACGCGATCTCTAACTTCATTTTGCTCAACTAGTGATATATTTGTCCCTAGTTCCTTATGTTCCTTTGATCCAATGAATTTTATTATGAGCTTTTAATGAACTACGATATCCAGGTCCAGGTTAGCCTATTTGAGGACGTTTCTAATGGACCTTCTCAAATCCTAAAGAGTTGAAATTTTTAATACAGTTGCACGTCAGTTATTTGTAGGGATAACAGCCGTGAAGAAGTCTTGAATATTTGAGAACAATTTTGAGTGGCCGGCAAAAGTTTAAGAATTGTCCGAGAGAAATTTAATTTAATTAATATATTATTTTTGGATGATTAATTGATTTACCCTAATTACCAAAAATCATTTTAAATCGTAAATCTGAGCTAGAACTATAATTGTAGTCGATAAAAAGACAACTTTTCATTTTCGATTTTTATTATTAAAAAACATGAAATACACTGTCCTTTTCTTGGGCCATTTTTTCAAAATTGCACCTAGAAGCCTGAAATTTTCCACAGGCATATTTAACATAAACCCAAAATGACTGACAATAAATTCGGGACACTTTTATTAATGATTATTTTTAGAAAATAATTTTTAATTGTAGTAAATCCTGCTTTCGTGACAAGGACTGTAAACATATTAGAAGCTCCCTTATTTCTGCAGCTATAATCCTAAGATTTGGGACAGATACTCTCTTAAAGGATGTACAACTCGATCCAGAATAATTTTGTTATATCTTCCTTTAGAAGTTTTTGAGATATTAAATTTAGAAATTGTTCGAGGAATTTTACAAGTGGAGTTGAACTTCTTGTGTGATCAAATTTAGGATGCGTTTCGCAGAATTTCATTAAAATTATACCAATGCAATTACTACTTTCGATAATATAATATTCAAAATTTCCGTCAAATTCACCGACAGATTTTTGAAATATATGAATCTAAACATATCGTTACATTTTCAAAACTGTCTATCAATTGAAGGAAGTAAATAATGAAAATCTTATAACAAATTATAACTTTATAAATATAAAATAAAAGCGAACACAAACAGAAACTTAAAAAAATATTGAATCCTTAGAAATTGATTCAACCTATCGCTAACCAAAAATAATATAAATCTCCCATTCCTTAGAACGATTAGAAAACAAGGTAACAATTTTGTGACCTACTGACTGTCTTACATGTTTTATTATATTGTATTATAATAATGTCGTCAAGATATAAAGTTTGGCATTGATTATTATTAATATAGAAGACACCTTGAAAACATCGGAAAATAATCGGAAAATATTACTAGCATTTTCCTTGTTATTTTAAATTACGGTCACAAATGAAGTGACTGGTACGGTAACACATATTACAAATGAACATCGCTTACACAGGGGGTCCAAATGTAACGGTTATTTTATATTGGCTATGTTAGAGTTTATATCCTACCCCTACTATACTTAAAATTAAATTTCTAAATGGGACACCTTGTAAGTATCTATATGCAACCCTATGGTATGAGAAATCAACCTTATTTCACGACCCTTAATATTATTGGTAGTAAAAATTGGTTTATATTCACTATTATTGTAATTGAGACTTTCAAGTGATTGGAAATAGATTTATTTGATTTTTGAAAATGAATAAATCCGTTCCACAATCACCAGCTTTAAGTATCACCTCATCTGAAGCAAGTGAAACGCATAGTGCAAGTGATGAACCAATTACAAGGAAAGTTCATATTTAAAATTAAATTAATTATTGAAAATAATATCGTCTCAATATTCAGAATTCCAAAACCATGCAGAAAATTAAAGATGGATGAGAAAGAAAAACCACCGTGGCGTGCAACGAGCGTAACGCCACCACCAAAACCTAATGTCAACTCGTTGTTACGAGCGAGATTGATAGAAGCGTCTAGGTAGGTAGGAATAGATTATTTTTCAATAACGTTTAATTTATAATTTATAGGCGAGCTCTTAAAGCTCGACGACAAAATACTACATCTACTCAAACTGATTTTCGACCAACGATTATAATGAAAGATGCTGAAAGTGATGTTGAAAATTTAATATCAACGTTTGATGTTTCAATTGAAACGGACGGTGATGTGATCATGAAAAGGGAACAGTCAGGGTGTTAGAAACATCAATCGATTAAATACCATATCTCATTTAACTGTTCTCATTTTCTTTCAGTCATACTAACTCAAACTAGAGCTGTAATGACCGATGATATACAGACAATTGATATGGAAACGCAAACACCATTACCACGATATCATCTATCATTTAAAAAATTCGGTTTCAAAGAAGATCCAATAACGGGAAAAAATAATTCTGGAAATAAATATAACACTTTGGAGGAAAGTATTATAAAAACCGAAGAATTGTTAGCGAAACAAGCGAGAGAGCTGGAAGTTATCAATGGGAATTATGATAATTTGTTTGGTAAACCAAACTCACCGATAAATCAGGGAAATGAAATTCAAAATAATTTCTTTGATTCATCATCCACTCTGGATGATTTACCAGAACTACCAAGACGAACTGGTTCGAATACAAGTCATTCGTCATGGGAAAATAATTATAGAGATATGGTTATCGGGAAGAGGTATGTTTCCGATGGTAAACCCATTAATTTCATTTAATTAATCTCCCCATAGGTTAGCGAACATGTATCTATCACCGATACCACGTCGAAAAACCAAATCGTTGAAGCGAAAAACCGTAACATGGAACGATGATGAAACAAAAATTATTTCAAATTTAATATCTGAAGCAAATGAATTAGCAAATTGTCTGGATCGAGTCACATTGTTTCTAGGGCCGAAGATCGGCCCGAAAACCAACATAAATTTGATCGATCCGCAATTACCACAATCCAAATGGGACCGAATATTGACAGAAAATTGTCAGTTACTGGAAGAAAAATTAAAATTATTTAAATAAAGAATGTATATTGACTTTCTTTTATTTAATTAATTATTTACATAAAATTTCTAATTATTTTTATAAAATGCATACATATACCGTAAGACATCTTTGTTGTAATCGCTCATATGCGGTCGACCCGTTAGATATTTACATTCGGTATATAAATCAATTGAAGCAATGTCAAACCATTGGTTTCGAACATTGTCCTCATTATCCACGTCTAATGTATTCAATTGAAATACACCGAAATGGAATTTATTAACGTTAATGTGAACGGATTGTACAACAATTGGTTCTGGGAGTTGCTTCACATCCGGCTAATTTTAATAGAAAAACTTAATTAATCGACAAATGTGAATTTAATTCATCTCACTTACTCCATAGAGACTTCGAGCCCGTGATGCCGCAACAGTAAAAGTTTTTAGTAACGATCGGGATTGATACTGGGAATCGTTTACAGGCAAATCAAATTCATTACTTACGACTGTTGGGGAGAAATGTAATAGAATGGTGTGCGGATGGGATGCAGCTAGTGAATTTAAAATTGCTGGAAATTAAAAAAGGAATTGTACATGATAGCTTGTAACATCAACTAGACGAATCAAAGATAAGACATTTCCTTAACTATCTTAATCCTATTTTAATAAAAAAATCTCTTCACGTACGGTATTCATCATATAAATCGTAAATATTCTTTACTGGCATCGATGCGGTCGGCAGCAATGGAAAGATATCAGGCAGGTTCACCTTAAATTTCGGTTTATATTTTAAATCTCGAATTGGATGTTTGGATGACATAAACGTTTCAGCGGTCACCTCCAATTTGACTTGTTGTCCGTATCTTTCGAACGGATAAACAAATCGTGCATTATGAACGATACGGCGGTCAATCGACGTTGATAATCCGGCCATTTTATCACATTCAAAAATCAATTTTGATACTAACAGTCGGCTAAAATAGAAATTTATTTAATCTATGTTTTTCGTTAATTAAATGAAATAAAATAATAAATACTTCTTCCGGCCATCCGATATTCCATATATTCGTGGGAAATTGAATGCCGGTCGATTGGGATCTTTAATTTTCGGTAATTTAACTTGTTCGGCATCGAATAGATGCGCTTCCATTACACTATTCCGAAATTTAGCATCTTGTTGCGGTGAAATATTTATCGATTCCAGTAGCTCTACGATTTGTTTCGGTGGGCTACTGATACAAATCGTATTCGTTAACTGTTGTGTTTGTTCCATACCCTCAACCAGTACATTTGTATCCGAAAATACGTAACAACCTTTCGTCTTCCACAATGGATGGGTTTCATCTGGAACCATTTTCTGATAGGACATTGATGGGATTTTAAATCTATAAAAATTTAATTAATTAAAACTCGTATAATTTCGGAACGAAATAATCACCTTTCACCCTGCACCGACTTTCTCTTGATAAACAATTCAACGGCATCTTCAACCTCAATACCTTTGGCCCGTAGTTCAGCTGCGACTCCATCATCCCGTACTACTCGTCTTCCTTGGACCAGCCAATGTTTCTTGAACATAAAACCCAAATGTTGTTGATTTAATACGCCCGTCAAACGCATTTTGTACGCACGATTTTATTTTAATTAAATATTAAATTAGTAAATTCGAAATTTCCACCGAATTCTCAAAATAAACAGTGAAAACTTTGGTTACGCGAACTGTCAAAAATTAGTCATGCCGCAGATAATAGGCTCTGTTTTTTTTATATTCGCTCGATGGCGCGGATAGGGCTGCCAGAAAGAAATCAAGTTTTTGTTATCGATAGAGGTAACTTCTCCAAAATTCGTAGTTTTTATTACTACACTGTGCTATATTTCACTTTATAGTACTATTTTCTACACCAAATAAAATGATGGAGCAGATAAATTAATTTGTTTTTGAATAAATTGACATTAAACAAATCGAGCATATTTATTACACTATGGGACTAAATTAACTCTGCTCCACGCTGCACTACACTATCGAATAAAAAATCTTAGATGCAGACTGATTCATTCATTTGAATTGAACCATTTTAATTGATTAAGACGGGAAATACATATACTTCGACGATCTCAGAACAATTTGACAAGCGCAGTTATTAAATAATTAAATAAAATTATTGAAATTAAATTATTTATATAAGTATATATATAGCGCACCGCATTATATATCTGACTCCCTATCTCAAAGTTCATCGCATCGCAGTATACGTATCTTAAGCCTAAACTGGCTTCTAAGAACCAGACTGAATAATGAAATGAGGTCTGACCGAATTAAATGTCAAAACATTGGAGACCATCGTCCGTAGTCGCGTTTATCTCGTATATTTGCAAGCAAATGCAATCGAAACGCTTCTGATATCTAATAACTCGTTGTCGATACGAAGCAAAGTGATTATTTTTGGATAACTTTCAATTAACTATGGGGCTGTTTTTTTATTAGCTCAATCGCGTGGAGTGGAGCTGTCAGATAAAAATTCTGTTCGTTTATCCTTGGCGCAGCGCTGTTAACTCTACTCCAAAAATTTATGTTTTTTTATTGCTCGACTCTACGCTTTTTTTACTATTTTCTGCTATTTTCAGCTCCCAATAATTTGATCGAGCACTTGAGAGTAAAATATTTTTTTTTGGTTATGT
>JANTOP010046402.1:0-10114 GCA_027564815.1 Symmerus nobilis | reverse complement strand
TACTGCATAAAAACAGCACTTCACAGCATGCTCTCCAACCAAATTAAGGGAATGCGCGGAACAGGGAACATAGATCGCATTCTCATTCAAACTCAATATTCTTGCTTGCACACCTTTATACTTTTGCACGCTCATACAATTTGTCAAATGAGTCGGAAATGTCCTTTTTAGGAACCTTGTCTAGTTCGTCGGTCGTCGCCTTTTGAATGCGGTCAATTGAGTTTTATTTATTTGAGTAAAATTTATTTTCAGTTCTGATTATATTTTTCTTTCACTCTATAATTTTATGTTTGTAAGAAAATTTTAGAAGTCTTTTTCATTTTTCGGGGGCCCCCTAAAATCGGGGGCCGCAGGCAACTGCCTACTCTGCCTACTTGTTAATCCGGCCCTGGATAGAAAACATTATTCAGAAATGAGTAATTCTTTAGATAAATATCAATGATAAGCTCGTGTATTAGACTTTCTATTAATAGAGGTAAGCTTATCGACTACTTTTAAGAAGTAAGTATATAATATCTTACGATCATCTAATATTGAGAATTTTTCAATATTCATCAGGATTTCTAAAGATAATTTACTGAAAAGTGGAAGGGTATCTTATGTAAATTCCCACTACGATTTCGGATATCGGACGACATTTAACATTTGATCCGGATTTCCCGATAATTTTCTTCGGATCCAAAAAAATGTAATAAACAAAACATTTCGTACAAAAGCTTGGCGAAAACTTAAAAGCTCCCAGAATTATTATCAGAACCTAATTTTGTACGTTTTAAAATCTATTTTCCATCCAAATAACAATCAAATTTCAACTTTTCTAAAATAGAGCTTTAAAAATCTCGAAAGCTTAAAATTAAAATTTCATTTTTATTAATTTGGAATCGAAATTTTATTCGATTCAATTAATTTAAATGAAATACATAATTTTCGAACAAAACTTTTATTAACTATTAAGAGCACACCAAAAGCTCTATGTTTTGAACTTAATTTTGTACGTTTAGAAATCTAAATTCTATCCGCATAACGATCTTCTAACAAAATATTACCTTTCTCAAGAAAAAAGCTTTTAGATCCTTGAAAGCTCATTGAAAGCTTAACATTAAAATGTAATTTTATAATATTTGGAATCGAATTTTCATTCAATTCATTAAATTTAAATGAAATACAGAATTATCGCAGAAATCGTTTTTAGAATATTAAAAGCGCACCGAAAGCTTTATATTTGGGACTTAATTTTATACGTTTAGAAATCTAAATTCTATCCGCATAACGATCTTTTAGCTTATCATAAAGCTTTTAAAACCTCGAAAGCTCACTGAAAGCTTAAAATTGAAATGTCATTTTATATAATTTGGAATCGAATTTTTATTTCTTTTAATTTCAATAACAATTACATTATCGCTACAAACTTTCTCAATCAAGCTCAATGAAAGCTCTAAGTTTTGGTCCTTTCACGATATTTCAAATTTTCCAAAAAGAAAAAACCCTTCAAAAATCTCGAAAGCTCATTGAAAGCATATGTTTATTCAAAATATAGGGCCGATAGATGCATTTTTCTAGAAAGGGCAAACAAAAACTATGGATGCCTTTAGGATGATTTATTGGCATACAAAAGAGATTTTATAACTTATAAATTTAAAGCCGAAAGCTACAGATCTTTTAAACGAAAATTTCGGATTTCAATTAAATTTAGTTATTAGGAGAAAAACTAGATTACATACTGCATAATATAATATAATATATTAATTAAAACTTTCAATGAGCTCTAAAAAGAACATTCTAAAAGCTTTTTCACAAAGTCTTCCATTTCACTTATTTTAAATTATTAGATTTATTTTATTTCCTAAAGTGATGCCGTAAACCAGGGATGCACACATAAAATGACTTTAAGGGTAAGAAAATATATTTTGAAATTGTTTCTGGTAAAAATTTCAATTGGTAATTTTCATTTTTCTTGCCATTGTTCTTCAAGATATAAAATAAAAACGCAAACAAATTATTTTAATATCTATTTTATATTTTCTATATTCACTTCATAGTCGTATGCGTATGTTAATTTTATTTTTCAAGGTTACAAATCTATTGTTTATTGTTCCTGAAATTCGAAAATGAAAAAGCTATACAATTATTAATGATTTATTTTTTTGATCTTCTTGCGGTTTTCTCTAATTCTCCCATATTAATTTTAATTATTTTCATTTTTTATGGGGGTATGAAAATACCCTATGTGTTAGACGCTGTGCACTCCTGCCCTAAACAGATCCTACTTTATTCCAATAATTGATTGGAAAATTCAATTTACAGATATTTATCAAATCTTATCAATTCAATCAATTGTGCTTATCAATTTCTCTGAAATTCTTCAACTAATTAAATGAGTTCTTTAAGAATAATTTAAAATTAAGCAGGTGTTTTTGAGAAAATTAAACGTTTCTAAGTTTATTTTATTTTACCCATATTATAGAATTTTCCCGGCAGTTTCATGGAAAATTTTAATTTCATGATTATTGGAACATTTTTCAAGAAAAACTTAATTTGTCAATTAAAAATGGCAATACCTTTATTTTCCTAAAACCTTAAATGTACCCAGGCTACCAACTATTTATTCATTATATATTATGTATAAGACATTTCTTATTCGGTTTAAATTTTTCACAATTTGTCTTATACCTATTTTCAAGATATCACCAAAGTTTAATAATTTTCTTGGAAGGTTCGGAAAAAATTTTATTATTTGGCAAATATCTAATATTGGTTCAGATTATCTAATATGTCATATATGAATTTCTTAGAAATGATTCTTTTTGTGGTTAATCTGGAATTGTGAATTTGTGGCATTTCAAACGTTGCCGGCATATAGATGGGAATAAGATTTAAACGGCATATAGATGAGGGATCCTCACTATGAGCTATGAGTCAGATATGATGGGGTATCTGGACAATTTATCGAGAACAATCGATCGAAACTACAAACGATAGAATGACAATTTGAATGGAAATAGAATTCAGTTGTACCATTTGAATTATTCTCATTGGATATATTATCCGTTCGGCAAATGGTTCAGTGAAAGAATACCTAGTTTTTCAAAAAATTTTGTTCGATAAACTATCAAAAAGCTCATGAGAATAATGATGTAGGAGAATGATACTAATGTGAAGAATATCCGCTGTACGGCGGGTAGTCTTTGTACCGATTCCTTGTCATTTCATTTTGTACGTTCTCCCTTATACTCACTAACTTAAACATCATCATCATCATCATCATATCAGCCTGCTGTAGTGCACTGCAGAACATAGGGCTCCCCCAATGTTTATTACATTATACATTATATTATACAGCCATATGTGAGACTATGTCACTGCGATCTCTCCGCTATAAATACATGATAACTATTGATTTGAAAGCCATAGAGTTTTAACCACATACAATGAAACTTGTGAAACAATGAGATTTCGAGATGTAAAGACTTCAAATGGGTCACCAAAATCGTGTGATTTGAGAGCGTAAACTTTTGACCCACTTAAAGCTATCCTAAATCCTAAAGATATCCTAACGCCGGTAGGCAATAGAAAAATCGCTCGATATCAGAGGGGGGTGTAAATCCGAAAAGCAATAACTATCAACAACTACGAACCTTTTCTCAATAATTCGAATTAACTGGTCAAAATTTCGAGAAAATTTCACTTAAAATTAGGAGAAAATTTCACTTAAAATTTGGTGGCAATCTCACTCTAAGTTTGGACAAAATGCCACCATAATTTGGAGAAAATTTCACATAAAATCTGGAGACAAAATTTGGCGAAAATGCCCTAAAAAATTCGAACAAATCTCACTCAAACTTTGGGGAAAATGTCATTCAAAGTTAGGAGAAAATTTGATTCAAATTCTGGAGCAAAATTTCATTTCAAATTTGGTGAAAATCTCACTCAAATTTTGAAATTGCCCCTCAAAATTGGGAGACAATTTCACTCAAGCTCTGACGAGAATTTCATTCCAGATTTGGTGAATATCTATCTCACTCAAAATTTGGAGTAAATGTCGCACAAAATTTGAAGGTAATTTGTTGGTAATTTCCCAACATTATCATCTACACACCTCATGGAGATGTTGACCGCACGCCACTGCCGTATTACAGATTTTAGATTTAAATTCTTTGTTAGATTTTTTACAAATGGTTCTTGTTTTCATGAATATCCAAGCTTCAAATACTTTAAAAATTTTGTAATTTTTAATAGTTTTCAAAGATCCCGAAAGTATGTTTCTAGTTTTTAGAACATTTTTCTATTTTTAAAAAAATACAAAATGAATTGATTTTTGAAAATTTTAAATTTTGTTTTTTTTTTAAATTATCGGATATCGTGCATTCAACATACCCTAATTTTTATTAGAATTCCAATTATTATGGAATTATCCGATTTTCATTTTTAAAATTATAAGTTATTCGAATGTCCTCGCATTTGAAGACTTTCTTAATTTTCTGAAATTTATTTTTTCCCCGGATCTAGAAGGTCTGAGTCTGCAACAGACAAGAGGAAAATGTAAAATAATAAAATATTAAAACAAGAGCGTTTCTTTTACTTTTATGTAGTCCATGAATTGGTAGTTAGATACCCTCTTGAATATAATTTCCTATATTTCTTGAATATAATTTAACTTTCCACATATCGACTTTAAATTAAAATTAAGACAATTTTGAGACAGATTGGGAAATTATTTTTCAAAAAAACTCATATCATTTTATAAAATTACGAGAATTCGAAAAATCTATTAATATTAATAAATCGTTAAAACACGTTTTCAATTTGATATTGATTTTATTAATAAATTTGAAAATTTTGGAAATTTCAAAATCTGAAAATTTTGAAAAAAAAATAGAACCATTTTTGGAGAATAATAATAATGAATATTCAAAAATTTTGGAAAAATTTAGACAATTTTTAAAAATCCCATGAAATTTGATGAATATTAAGAAAATGGATAAATGATCAGGACAAATATAGGAATTGGAAAATCATGTTACTTGACCATTAATTTATTTAATCGATTTTCAGGAAATTTTCCAATTGTCCAAAAACTTTTCAATACTTTAAAATTTTAATTTTTAATAAATTTTCTTATTATTTTAGTTTTCCCGAATTTCCTGAAATTTTCCGATTTTTACAAGGTTACCTTTTTTTTAGTTGCTAATTACAAATCTCCTGATTTAGGTAATAAATTTTCAAATCAAATTTTGGAAATATTTTCAAAGTTTCCTGAATCTCCTGATTTTTAAATAATTAATTCTGATTTTCATTAAATTCATTTAACTCAATATAGAAGTAATGTAATTCTTTTTTTTCTAATGTTTTGAATATATAAATCTGTTTACGTTCAAATGTAATTGTAAATTACAACATACAATATGTAATTACCAAATTTAGAATCATTTGATGTGTAAATAAATACATCATCGAATAGAATGAAACCAGTACATTTCTTTAGAAGACTTGGTAATTGTTTAGTGTAAAATGGATAAAGGCGTTATTTCCATTCTAATGTAACCATTTTCTTTGGCATAAACTCATTTAAATTACAAATAAAATGTTTCTACAATTTTAATAATTTAATTAGACCGTCCATTAATAATTTGTACCGAGTTGGCACATCAATGAATGAAAATTATACTAATTGAGTATATCTATATAAAGAGATTATTGGCCGTACAATTTTCCATCCATTTATTTGTTCATTTCATACGTAAAATTTAATTCATATCCAAGCAAAACACCTACCTATAGTGCAATATCTGTAAATGCATTTTATATGCAAGCAACTCCATTCATTCGATGTGGAATAAAAATTACAATCATATAAGTTATGACATATATACTATCTGAGTTCGGTATATAATATATATATACCACTATCTTCTCTGCACTATCTCGTTGTATATATATTCTTACTTTAAATGGTTATTAAAGAAATTTTTTTTTTGTTCACCTTTCATATTGACTAAACATTGTAATCTATAAATTTTAATCACAATGTTAAACGTATTTATATTGTATAAATCGTACTTTTTGGCTGTATCTGGCTGCTCTGCTCAGGTGGGCTTCATATATATAATCATCTTTTCCATTGCCTCTTTTTTCCCTGTATACGATCCTATTATACCAACAATAAGATCATGTGTATATTAGGAATGCTGAAAGTATATCGCACAAAATTAAGCAGACAGAATATTATTCGCACCAAATTAAATTTCACATTTACAAATAAATATTCAGAACTTTTCTTTTAATTCTTATTATAAGGAAGGTGAGAAAAAATATGTATTAATGGTAAAAAATACATATCATTATCACCAATAAATGCAAGCCAATATTATTTTCAAAACCAATTTTATTTTATTTTTTATTTTGTTTTTTTTTTTGTAGTTTTTGAAATCGATCGCTTATCTTTTAAGTATATTTATTTTTCTTTCTGGTATATATTGTGCATGGGTGTTTAAAATATCGACAACATAATTTTTTTTTTGTCTTATTTCTTTCGTCTTTTTATTAACTTGCACAGAGCCAATAATGCACCAAACACGATATACTTAAATATAGAACAAGATTAGGCGAGAAATATAATAAAATCAATTCGATTGACCATTAAAATTAAATATATATTTTTTTTCTTGTTAATAATGGATATTTTATACACGCGTATACACTGTTAAGTGGATAAGATAAAGTATGTGGGTTGCATTTATGACAAATATCATCTAAAGTAGACTATTGAAGTTCTAAGGAAATTTAATGACTCTCTATTACCAGAGAATTCCTACAGAATTGAATCTTCAAATTTCAAATTCAATTAAAATTCAAAAATGATTTGATCTAGAAAAACTGTGAACGCCAAAAGTATTTACTTGTGCTCCGCTATCATGTCCACTTAGAATTTCTCATAGGAGAAAAATAGTGTAGAACGGTGTTATATTTTAATTTCCTTGTTTTTTGACATTATTTATTTAAAATAAATCCAATATTTGAAATTAAAAAATTCGCTTGGCTGTTATTTGTATTCCCTAATATTCCAATTTTCTAATATTCATTCCATTTAAAATCACAAAGCTCACTGATAGCTTTTAATTAACTTATAAATGTATTCATTTTGGAATCGAATTTCTATTTATTAAATCTTAAATTTTCTTACTTCAAATTTCACCGAGTTAAAAATTTTTCACCGAATTTATGAAATTTGGAATTAAATCTTCAAATTATGAATATTTTATTTAGTTAATTTGGCAAGTCATGTATTCGCTAAATTTCAAAATTTAATATCTCGAAATTTTCTTAGGGGGACTTAGACTCTTAGAAAACCTGTTGTAATGACCAACTTGATGATCCTTCAGCAATATCTATACCAAATTTAAAAGATCTAGCTCGAGAAATTTTGGAGTTTTGACTTCAATTTCGAAATAAATAATTTATTCAATCAAAATTACAAGTCACGCGTTGGTGAATTTCACAATTTAAGGGGCACACCTAGTGTGACAACCAAAAAAAAGGCGATTTTTGGGAATTTAAAAAAAAAACTACTGTATCAATTGTTTTAAAATTTTAAGGGTATATTTATACATATTTTAAGAATACATAGTAAAATTAAATATTTTTCGAGCTACACGCGATCTCCGACGGCGCTAAAAAAAAGGTCCTCCACTGCTGCAGTGATTCCGGCCTTCTCCGTAGATGAAACCGTAGATAAAAAAAAGTTCTCGTTAAACTAGAAGATATTGTCCGTACAATTACACACGGTCGAAAAAAAAAATCAAAAATTGACAAAATGGCGCCGTTTTTAAAAAAAAAGTTGAATTTTACCCAAAATTTTGGTCGTTTTTGGCCTGTTAAGATCTGATCAGATCAAAAAACTGGTGGGTCATTGTATGGAGAACTATATACAGAACATGGATAAAAAATTTGATAGTGATCGGTTCATTTGTCTCCTAGTAATCACTGCAGCAAATTCGAAAAATGCTGTTTCGAGAAAAACGCGTTTAAAGATAAAATGATCGTTTTCACTGTTATAAATGGATTAAAATCATACTTACAGCTAATTAAGATATCGATTTAAAATTTTAGTATGTTATTTTTAAAGGTATAACTTATCGAAATATGAAAAAAAAATCGATTTTATAAAAATTTCACACTAGTGTACCCCTTAAGTACTCGAAATTTTCTTAGGAAAAGTGTCTTGAACGTATTCTAAGGGTCGAATTAATGATTCTTAAGGAATACATGTACTAAAATTCAGAGTTCTAGCTTGAGAAATTACGGAGTTGTGTCTTAGATTTTGAAATATTGATTATTTTATTTGGTCAATTTGATGCGTTCAACTTCAGAATTTTTAATTGGAAATTTTGCAAAGAAAGTGTAGAAAATCTGTTATAAGGATCGAATTGGAGATCCTTAAGGAATTGCTATACCAAATTTCAGAAATTTAGCTTCAGAAATAACGGAGGTTTTTGATAAAAGAAATATAAATACCGGAAAGTAGACAGTGATTCTTAAACCTAATCTCGTAATTGCTTCAAATAATTTTTTATTTCAAAGTAAATAAATTTGATTTTTTACAATCCAATTTATAACGAGATTTAGATATTATAAATTGGAAGCGGACCCCCTGATTTGAAGGTGTTAATGGTTCACTCATATCATCTCTTAATTGAATTCCACTTCGGCGGTTTCAAATTTAATATAGAGAATAATTTATTAATTTAATAATTTAATGTAATTTTAAAATTCTACTCAACAAACTTATCAAAATATCGTAGGTGTTAAAAGCGAATATTTGCGAGCTTTCGCCAAAGTTCTCTAATGGACCCTATATTAGTTAGTTAGTATTCTTATATGTTAGGATCTATTTGGCTTCAAAGAACCCCGTCGCGAATAATAAAATTTAGAGAATTAGACGAGGGAGCGAAATAATAAAACAAACTACTGAGCAGTATAGAGCAGATCAGAAATGAATTCCAAAATTTATCCAAATCTGATGAAATTAATTTTAATTTTTCGTTCGTAACATTGAAGGATTTTGAATTTTTCAAAAACGTTATTTTTAAACATTCTATATTATTTCATACAAATGACAAATGATAAATTATTTATCTATGCTGATTTTCGAATATTTATTTGAAAGGGGTTTTCGGGTAATTACTCATGAATAAAATGTTTATTTTGGAAAATTAAAAATCCTTTTAAACAAATGACAGTTCAAATTTGCATATCCATTTTCATTCTCGCCGAAGAAAATTTAAATGTTATGTCTGCTATTTCTCAGTTATCTTACTGAATATTAAGAAAACGTTGGCAGGTCAAATGTAAGTGAATTTTAGCTAATAAATAAAAATGTTCGAAAAATTGGCTAAAATATGGAGACAAACTTTTTAAAGAGACAAATGAATGCGGTGGTAAAGAATCTTCGCTTTTTCACAGGTATACCCAGCACGGAACAATTTGACTTCAACATACATTTTGCAAGAATTGAAGCAAAAAAATCTAGATAATCTGAATAAATAATAAAGTCTCTCAAGAACTCTAATTTCGTAAGAGCAGAGATATCCTTATGCGAGAGAAAATTCAAAAGTCTGGTTTTACAAATCCAACTCGAGCGTTAGAAGTTATCTAGAAATATAAGTGGAAACTGTTAGCGATGATGTTTAACCTAGAAAATGCCATTGGGTGCCTATGCCTATGGGTGTAATATACCCATTAAGAAGTATGTAACCGAACTGCCCAGGCGTTTGCTTAAAAGTTTTTTTATGTAAGTACCTACTATTTTCCCAAGGCAAATTTTTATATGGTAGTTCATTGAGAAGATGATCTGTGGGAATTGATGCTTGTGGATGAAACAATTCCCTTTAAATAGATAATATGTGATATTCCATAGGAAATGGGACCTTATCTTCCCAGAGCGAAAATCCGGGTTTTTGCATTTCCTAAAATTACACATTATTCTCAATAAAAGGACACCCCAATCACCAGAAAATTCCAAAAATTGGCTTAGTTATAGAATTTTGAAATTGTAAATGAAAATCTCAAGTTTTGAGATATGGAGGTTCAAAGTTTCATAATTAACAATTATTGTATA
>JANTOP010046391.1:0-10115 GCA_027564815.1 Symmerus nobilis | reverse complement strand
ATTTTCATGCTTTTTACAGCCAAGATTCGTGAGAATTTAGTGAAAATTCGGGGAGAAATTGTTAAAATTCCGAAAAGTTGGTACGAAATCGGGGGAAAAGTCGTTAAAATATAATAAATAAATTTTATGTAAAAACGATATAAAAATCAATTAATTTAAATGTTAAATGTAAAGCTTTATTAGAGTTTTAACTTTCCCACAGTGCTATTTCCCGAAAATGTGTCATTTCTAAATTTAACTATTTAAATGAAAAACTGGTTCGGGGATGGAAAAAAATGGCATTTTAATTAAAAGCTTCTGATAAATAATTTGAAATTTTGTAGAGTTTTTATCAAAAAACTTGAGTTTTTGCTACCGTCAAATTAATGAAATAGAAAACCGATTTCAACACTTATTTATTTAAATCTGAAATGGAAAGCTTTCTTAAAGATTTTAATTGAACATAGAGCTTTTTCACTAAAGTTTAATATTTCATTGAAATTTATTTATCATTAGATTTAATAATAAATAAAATGAAATTTTAATTAAAAGCTTTCGATAAGCTTTTGGAAGTTTCTTAATGCTCTTTTCAGATAATTGTAAATTTCAATGACGTTAAATTAATTATTGAGATGGAAATTTTAAAACCGAAAGTTATTTAAAGCTCTCTTTCGTCACAAAGCGTTTAAATGAAAGTTTCAGAGAGAAAAATTAAATTCCACTCCGACTAAAATATCATTTTAATTAAAAGCTTTCGATGAGCTTTTGTAACTTTCTTAAAGCTTTTTCAGACAGTTTAAATTTCAATGACGTTAATTTTTTCGGATAGAAAATAGATTTAAAACGAATAACTTTAAAACCGGAATTTAAAGCTTTCTGAGTGCTTTTGATTTCATCGCAGGGTTTTTAAACGAAAATTTCGGATTTCATTTAAATTTAAATGTTGGGAGACAAATTAGATTTCACACTGACTAAAATAATATATTAATTAAAAGCGTTCGACGAGCTTTTGAAACTTTCTTAAAACTTTTTCAGAAAATCTGAAACTGACAAAAAAAATTAGTGAAAAGGTTCAAAGGTATTAAATAAAATAATTTGAGTTAGCAATTTGCAGCAATACAAATTCTTCGCATTAAATTGCACGCCACTGGACTGTACTACGCCACTGAGCGGATGATAATAAAATATTGATTTGGAAAGAGTTAATTAATAATAGATGATATGCATTGACAATGTAAAAATCCGGGGAAATTTGCCTGACGACAGAGTTGGTCCTTATCTATATGAAAATATGAAAATCATAAGAAATTGAGATTCAGCAATGTTTCTTGATTATTCAAAATTAAAAGTAGAAGTAATTAAGGTATGTATGCATGTAATAGTTGAAAATGAATGTCAATATTGAGAAATTGAGAAAAAAATAGAGTTAAAAATTTTATTTTGGATAATCAAATGGTAATTGGGTAATGGTTAGAAGGAATGTTAAGAAGTTTGGGTGGAACTCTCATCAAAGTGTCTTATTTTTGCTAAGTATCTTAGTTCATTGCCGTTCAAAATACTAATTGTAGTAAGTACAATTATACGAACATTTTGATAATCGACCTTCGACCTTTAATTTGCCAAACGGCAAAGTTTATATTTATATCTCAATATCAATCAATTCAATCCAACAAACTACTGAATTTCTAAAGAAAAAATTGAATAAATAATGTTCGTTAAATCAACTAAGCCGATGTTTCTCATCAAAGCTTATCCATTTCCATTCAACCGTAGTTAAAGTTTATCGTGAATTAGAGAAATTGCACAACAATTATAGCGATTTGATTACACTAATAAAAAATTATATTAACAATAATAATATATAATTGACTAGGCAAACATGATGGTAGTCCGCTGGTTTGGGGAAAATTATTGGGGCACATTATGGTTGCATGTTATTATCAACATTTAAAGCGTCGGCCCCATTTCAATTCAACAACAAAAATTATTATAAATTTAAAATTGAATGGCAAAGATAGTTGCAATCACGTTTCAATTAATAAAACATATTTATTAAATTTATAAATTATTGTAAAGTCAACTAACAAAAATGATTGTTTTTATTAACATATTTTAAACGCCTGTCCGTCCAAAATCGTCCGTACTCTCAAAATCGTTGGCTTCTTTTTCCCTGTGAAGCAGAAATTCCATTTTGGACGTCATCAGGTATTTACGGAATCCTAAATATACATTTCTACTATCTGATGTATTAGGATCACATGATAATTTCACATTTTTGAAATACCAATCAATACAGATTTTGTACAGAAATTTCACAGTATCGAAATGGTGTAACAACGATTAGAGGAATTTCTGGTAGTTAATTAAGGAATCTGAATCTTAAATTTAATAAAATTATCAATCCTTATAAAGGCTATATATCTCGCGAGTATTGAAATTAATATATCCCATAGTATGAGGTTTGCTTTAGTTGTTCGAATTTGAAGGTATATGACAAGTTTGGTTGCACGTTTGTTTGTAAGTTATTTGAAAAATTAAATTCAAATAACTTATTGATTATAAAATTGTTTACCTTTACCAGTTGAATGGAATGAATACCTTAATTTAAAAGCAATCATATTGTTTCCTGTAGCCCTGTTGAAAATCGAACGAGTCGATGGCTTTTTCTTATCATTCAAAATCAATATGTATTGGCAATAACCAATAAATTCTCCCTTTCAAACAATGCCAAACCAAATCCACTTTCATTCAATATAAAATAATTTTCTCAATACATCAATAAGGTTCAACAAATCATGTTGTAAGTTTCCTTCTTAACGATTTATCATAAGCACGCAAATGTTACCGTGTGCGGTTACCGGACGGTTCAATTTCGTTTGCTGATTAACCAAATAACCTTCCCATTATTTTTGCGACCCCAATTAAAATGGTGAACAAAAAGTATTTTGTTGGTTGATTGTACCGTGCAAGAACATTTCCCACACGGTACCACGTTTTCTCAATTTCATTTTGCTTATCCGACATTTTTCGACTATGTGGGGAAGTTGTAAAAGTAAATTGACAGGAATCCATAATTCTGAATATTTTAAAGTAAAATAAATGGCTGTAAAGTAACTTGAGAGCTACTTTGCTTCCTATAAGATTAGATTGCTTTTTATCGTGACTTTTGTCTGTCGTGTGCATGAATGAAAATGTTATTTCTCAAGCCTTTACTTGACTATTAGATTAGGCTTGTATGATTTGGCGAAACTGCCTTTGTTTCTTACAGGGTTATCACGAGAATTCTTACATTCCAGAATGAGCAAATAACGAGACGTATGTATTTTGACCATAGGTTTCCTAACAGTCCTTATACGTCTTCAATTTACCGTTTTGCAGAGGATGCGACTAAATACATTATTGCATAATGAATCATGGAAATTTTGAGGCTGTAAGATTTATGGGGTGTTCATTGCCGAGCACCACGTATAATTTCTACAGCGTGAAGAGAAGATTTTTCTTAATGGAATCTTTGAGGACCTGTTACAATATTGAGAAATTGACCTGCACTAACTTTGCGCCATTTGCCACCGAAATTCGGTATGCGAGTTTTGTGTTGTGAACTTGACGACGCAGAAGTGTCTTTCCGAGGTACATACAGGACAAGTTTTTTTCTATCATTTTCCCCTTATTCGAATTTATTTTTAAAAACATGCCCACTAAAAAAATGCAAATAAATTTTCAACCGAACGATCTCAATGGAATAATTGAACCGGCCATCAGGATGGTCAACAGGTAGTTAAAAGTAGTTTAAAAAAGCGTTTTATATTTTTTTCGTGGACAAAGGCGACAGATATGTCGCGATTTTAGCTCATCAAGTAGAGTAGAAGCGTAATTCTAGCCAGGGAAACATAAAACGAAGCGATGGATTTTCACGAATCACGAATTTTAAATTTTTGTAGTTGATGTGTTTTCTGGAACATGTAAAAAACTTGGGCGGACGGGGTAAAGGCGAATGGTTGAACAAAATTGATTCGCAGAGGAATGTCGTATGTCACTTACCAAATAAGGAAGTATGGATTTTGTAAGGAACAAGTTGCTTATTTCATTAGGTGACCATAAACTATTTTCGCATTACTCCACCCAGTATCCATTTCCATTAAATTAGAAAGTTTTATTGCCAAATTCTGCAAGCTTGTTTGACGAAATTCAGTTAAAGAACTATCAGGACATCAAAAATTCTAACAATTTTTTAGAAAAATTCAATAAAAAAAAACATTTTCGAAATTTTCGGAATCACATCAGAAACCACATTTTCTTAAATGACATCGAAAGGAATTCATCGATTTGGCAACAGGAATTGAGAATTTTTGATGTTCATTTCCAAACATAACTATTTTCATCTAAAATGATTATTTTTGATTAAAAAGTCGAAACAAACTATCGATTGTCGAAACAGGGCGACATAAAAATTATCGAGTATTTTAAGCCATCCACAGAAGTTCGTCGTGGTAAACACGAGCATTGTTAGGTTCATTTAACATTTTTGCTCACACGGCACGGCACCATTGGTCAACAAATAATCCTAAATGAATACCTACATTTTCAGATCACAGAGTCTTCAGTTTCCGGAAAAAGTCATCCAGATGTTTAAGGAGCTATACAACATTCTAAATCAAAGAATGCAATGTCTCTAACACCGTTAAAATTTCTGTTATACCAACTGGCTAAAATTGCCCAATATGCGTTATTATTGTAATTCCATAATTATATAATTTATAACATTTGTATATAATACATGTATATAATATACAATTAAATAAATAAATACCTACTGTTGTTATATTGAAGTAAATAAAGATATACAACATCTGATCGTCAGTGGATGTCTTTAATCAAATTTTTCCTATATTTTTAATAGAAATATTATGTCCATCCCACATATGCAAATTTTAGGCTCTAGAAGTTAAGTGAATAATATAATCTAATTTAACCTTAATGGGGGGAAGGGGCGGTAGATCTTTGACAGATCAATCAACTAACTATCCCCTATTTAGTTACGTTTTTAAATTTCCAAATTTTAAATTGTCCGTTAAATTATTACCATTTTTCAAAAAAATTTCCATTTCTCATAGGCCACCCGGTATCGACCCCCCTAAAATCAGGGGATAAACTATATGGAAAAGTTTGTTCCACAATTTATTCATTTGACCCTTAGGTTTATTTCTAGTTAACCAGAATTTCCGCTCTCCAAAGAAAATTTCCCGAAAATTTAAGTTCTCCACAAGGTAGTTAGAAAAATTAGGAACAACGGACAAATTCAAAATGGTTAATTTTATGACATTTTCTTAACAAAAACTCGTCGTGATTAACTTTTCAAATAGAAAATTTTTCCATTGTTAATTAGATACGATACCTTGTCTTCTAGAAATCTAGATAATTTGTTTATCATTTCCGATATTATTATACCGCCAATCTATCTAGAAAGTTAGTATAATAATTTATTCGGAAATGTATACAAAAATCAATCAATTACATAAAAATCGAGATAGATAATAATTTAAAATTTCATAAATGAAAGAAGCCAAGAAATTTCCGATTTTCATGAAATAATCTCATTCTATTAAATTTCATAATTTTTATGGAATTTTCTAATTTGCTGATAACTTGTCTTCTAAAATATCCAATTTTCATCTAATTATCTTGGTTATAATAATCATCAAATTAACTTTGAACATTTTTCACCTTGATAATCCTGTTACTCGATAATCGGAAAACGACATGAAAATTCGAAAATTTTATTAAGATCCGAAAGTTCGTGCAGAAAATCAAAATAGCAATATTTGAATTATAAATTTTTAAATTCATTGGCTAAGTTTCCAATAGAAAAGATATGAAAATCGAATACTAACAAATTGAAAATGATTGACTTGAGGATGACAAATTACAAGTAATAATAATTATATACAAGTAAGTAAGTAAGTATTATAAGTACAATAATTATTTTCAAACTACTCAAATCCAACCACAAATTGCCGTTGATCAAAATTTATTAATCTTGAAGTGCCGGAATGTCCAGCGCCTAACACGGCGGGTATTTTCTTACCCCTGCACAACACCCCCATATGGAAACAAAATTAATTAAAATTAACATGGGAATTAGAACCGCAAGAAAATCATAAAAATAAATCAATTAAAGAATTTGAGGAACAATAGATTTAGAGGAGATAAGGGGACAGGACCTCCGCATATTCAAAACTCCATTTAATCGATAAATATTGAATATCTGATTGCTTGTCCCACAACGTATTGCAATTGACCGCTTCGTGAAAGGTGCACCTAATTAATTCTGCCATTTGAAATTTGGGTTTTACAATTCTGAGACCTGCTATATAAGATAAAATAATTGAAGCGTTGAAAAATTGAGGATTGGCTCCTATTATATTAGGTGAGTACCGAAATTAGGTGAGTTAATTAGTTAGCAATGCAGGCTAGAAAACACTAACAGTCATTAGGGCAGGAGAAACGCTAATTTGCAGTAACAATCGATATTCGCTGGAATTAGAAATTGAGCGAAAGGAAAATAAATTTCGGATAAGGTAGGGGTGGAAATTGACGTCATGTTTCGCTTCTTATCATCAAAATTTAGCTTAGCTAAACAACTACAATATGGAAATATTGTGAACCAAATATAATTTTTCTCAGGATTTGATAACCATTGTTTCAGTCCATAATTTAATGATAAAATATGTACAAAAAAAATGTTTAGGGTTGTCAATGAATTACTTGTATTTTAAGGACTAAACAGATTGTAACATAACGGAAATCACCATTTGAGGGAATTAATACATTGAACATCCCTCAAAAAGAAATTGTATGTAGTAGGTCGGAATTTTACATATTATCTGCTTTATGTTGATGTTGTTGATTACATGCAACTAACCGATAATACAAAATTTGCCCTAATATTTCTAGTAAAATTTAATTGATTTCTTCAGTTTTCAAATAGTCCTTTCACCAAATTTATGGAGTTAATTTTTGTTACTCTGTATGTATTTATGTGTGACATTTCTTCAATATTTTTATATTTAGTCGAGGTATACTGTCTATATGACATCTAGTATTAGAGTAATACTAATTAATATCACATATGTGATGGCTCCATATGTGGTAATGATAATAAAATGAATACATTCCTTATCTTGTGTTCCTTTCTTGAAATCATGGTTCCCTAATCGGATGTACACATGTTAAAATTTTGTAACCTCATATGTACACAAAAATCGAATATGTGTGAAAACGCATATGGCGAACAAGCTGTGAAATTTTAACATCGGTACAGAATTAATTGTGATATGCAAGAAAATAACATACTTGGCTTACGCAATTTTATAGAGAAACAATCTGTGTGATTTTCACGATACGAATACAGATTTTCGAGTATGTTATCTTCTTTTCCGATGAAATTATACCTACTTTGCACAAAATAAATATACTTTGGTCGGCTACCACAGTTTGATCGCTATAAAATGCCTCTCATCACCAGGACTACATCATCTACATGATGTTTTTGGGAATGGACCAAAACAATGTTTGTTTTTGTGACTTTACATTTTCTGTCAGACACACATATCATAAATTGAGAAAAATTGCTATTTAGCAACCGTTCTCTGTTTCCACAATACAATCAGTTCAGTTTTATGGATTCTTTGTCATAAATCTACAATGCATATTTTAATTAGGGTATGGATTGGTAAGAAAATTTATTCTCCGAAAATGATTTTCTGGCTTTTATTTTTATCGAAACAAGAAAATCCACTTTTTCCTAAATGCTTTTCGATGTAAGATGTTACAGATACTGATTATGGTTTGGATTCTATAAAAATCACGTACCTTCGAATTTGGAGGTCACCAGAGCTAGTATATTCATAATGAAACTGACATAAGTATACATTTTAATGCATAAATTAAGCAAATGGTGTGCGCTTTTTCTACTTATTTTATGTGCTCCCATTCCAAGTGAACCGGTTGAAGATCATTTTGTTCGGTGTCCACGACATTCAAAAAAAGCCTCAAAACGCACAGCCTCTAAAGAGCAATGACCAGAAAACCTTTTACACTTTATATAGAAAAATGGCGGCTTAATGGAGGTTTGACAGTGGAAAAATAAAAGTACACATCTCATTTCTGGGCAACTGGTGTGAAGCGAAAACGTAGTACAAAACAATCCGTTACGTTGGTGCTTGCAATAAACAACCAGTTTGCGCAACATTTGTCAAGCATCTGTCGTATGCAATATCGCTACTTACAAATTTTTTTTTAGTGCATTCGAATATTAAGCAAGCTATAAATTAATTTTTTTTTTATAAATAAAATGAATTTTAATTTTATAAAAAAATGTTTTTAAATTATAGTCCAGTCGATTTATTTTCGAAGTTTTGGAAACACAAGATATTAGTTCACCCCAATTTGAATCTCCGGGCCTCCAAACATTTTTTTAAGAAATATTTTTTCTACCTGGTGCTCCGTTTCCAGACTTGCCCCCTTCTCCCTACTCTTCTCCTCAGCTATCCGAAAAATGAAAAAAGGTTGAATAGGAAAGAATTAATCTTCTCAATTTCATTCTTGTTTCTACTTTATATTTGATTCTAGATGCTTCTAAACTACCGAAAATTGCCATTAGCCTAATTTTAATATATTACTCTAGCATTGCTACTGTATAGTCTTGGACCATACATTGCACAATATCTCTCGATATTACCCCGTCCCCTTTATCCTGAACATGGGATTTTTCTGAAATACCTGAATGTAAAGTTTCACTTTCGCTAATAACTACCATGGCTGTACCTGCATATGCCCTTCGGATGAATTTTAAGATATTTTGATTTTAAAATAGGCATTTACATACTAGAGCTAATCATTTATAAACCTAAAGGGGTTATCTATGATATATTTTTAAAATTACGTTAAAAATTTAGAAATTAGAATTTTGTAATATCATTGATTCGCAACTAATTTTTAGTTTCTTCCGGATCAAATTTAAACAAACTTTTCGTCGAGACGGGAAAAATTTAATAACGCAAAATTGTTAACAACTAAATAATGAAGAAATTAATTTCCCGAAATTAAATAAAAATCAACTTGGGAATTTTGGCAGTGTCCGGACGTTAATAATAAATGACCAATTTTCAAACAAAATTTCATAATTTGATGTTTCAAAATTTCAGTCAGGATTTAATTATGGGATGAATTAATAGAGCTAATGATATAAAATCCGTTGGGGGTTGTTTAACAAATTATAATTTTAAAATAACATCAAAAATCGATTTTTAGGAAATAGGTAAATCACTGACTTTCCACTGCATTCCACTGCTTTATCAAAATACAAATTTTACGAAAATATATATGAGGAATTAGAAAATCTAATAATGTAGACTTGTTTCCAAATAAAAATATGAATAAATGGCTTTATTGGACAACAAATGGGTTAAAATACATATTCATGGTTGATTTAGAAAAATATACAAAATTGATTAAAAATTGAATTGCTATTAACCCGTTTCACTCCACCCATATATCCGTCGAGGGATTTGGCTGTATTTTGAAATTGTTATGCATCTTGGCCTAATTTAGAGAATTTACAAGCTTCGTTACGATCGGATGAGTAGTCTCCGTAATATGCTGGTTAGGACTTATAATGGCCTGGTGCTACAGGAAATGGACTGGTGCTAAATAGGTACAACGGCAGACATAATTTCCTTTTTTTATATTTTATTAAAATTAAAAATTTAGATTACAGTTTTTAAAATATTAATTAGAATGTATTTCTAGTGAACAGTTTTTAAATCCAGAGGGTTATCAAAACCATTCATGGAACATCTGGCGCATTTACAGTAGGACTGCCAAAAAATAACCAATTTCTGGGTTTATGTTTTATTTAGACTTGAGACTTATACCGACAAGGGTATTAATACCATCATCTTCCCTATTTGTTCTTTCCAGATTTATATCCAGTATGTCAGCAACATTTGCAAGATTTGGGAGATCATTATATATATACGATATAGTCGATATCGTAAGACTCGCCTAAAAATTCTATATCGCTGATGTTAACTATATCGTAAGGAGGTAAAACCACGATTTCGTAGATCTCACTA
>JANTOP010046369.1:0-10116 GCA_027564815.1 Symmerus nobilis | reverse complement strand
AAGAGGCCGCCGAAAATACAATGTCGAGAAAATCGTTTGCACTGTAGCCCCCCGAAAAGGGGGTGGGGGGGCCTTCGGCCCCCTACCAACTTTTAGCTTGGACCTTGACATACTTATCCCCCATATAGACCAACTGCCTATTTCCACTCAATCTATTTTAATTTCACTCATTTATGCATTCAATACACAAAATATTCAGCACATTTTGTCGCCTGCGACCCGAACGCGAGATCTGGGAGGTTTTTTCGGAATCGCAAATAAACCGTCTTGCAAGGTTCTACGCATACAGTTTTTGGCTATTCGCGCAGTTGCGTCACGAATATTCTATTTGAGAAAATGTGAAATTTGCCAATTTTCCATTTGCTCCAGAGCCCCCTGAGGGGGTGGTCGGGGGACCTTCGGTCCCCCACCCACTTTTAGCTTGGACCTTTAGACTACTATCCCCCATATAGACCAACTCGATATTTCCGCTCTATCTATTTTATTTTTACTCATTTATGTACTCAATACACAGAATATTATGTTGCTAGCGACATGAACGCGACATCTGGGAGGTTTTTTTGACATCTTAAAAAATCCACCTCATAACATATTGAGAAGAGGATTTTTTCCATTTTCCAGGGTTTTAATATATAGACAAATCAATTTGAAATATTGTTAAATTAACCCCGCTTTACCCCTTTCCTCCAAATCAGATTTTCCATATTTATCAATTGAATAGAATGAGAATAATAAAAAATCAATTTCCCAATATTACTTTAAATTTGAATTTTTATTGCTAAAAGCATATATTACATATATTGATTGTAGTGAAAATTATATTGATAGATTTTCTACATTTTCTATATTGGAATGTATTGAATTCTATTCAATATACTAAACGTTTTATTGAAGAAAATATATTTCGTAACAATATACTTTTTTTATAATCGAAAAAAATTGTAGTGAGCATGTTTACGTTGTCGAAAAAATTTTATGTTGATATAAATTTATTCCTTGATAATGCCAGTTATAAAACATTTTAATAGATTATATTTTATATATTATAACTAATATCAAACCATATTATTTTAATGTATGTATTTTATAAATTAGGATATTGATCTACAGTAGAACCGTAATTTACATCCAAAACAATGACCATCATATCGATAATCAAAATATATAAATCATAACCAATATTTACTATTATATAAGTCATATATTTTGTTTCACATTTAAGGGTTTAACGTTTATGTTACAAAATATGTAGTGTAATTTATTTATTACTCGCGAAAATAATAATGTCATGATTTATCAGCTATTAAATTTTCAAATGTTTCAGCTAGAGTCGGAGAGAATTGAAGGTCTATTTATAGGTTGATAATTAATATTATTAGCCAAGCATATCCAAACATTTTAAACAGGTTAGATTGCCAAGGGAATACTGTAACGTATATGAAAATAAAAAACACATAAAATATATTATTATTCTTGTCATAACTGTCACAGGATAATAATGGATTAGAAACGATAAAGCAGAAATTATAGACCGAAATTATTATAACAAAAATGGGGGAAATAGTAATTGGAAAATTAAATTATTATTTTATATAAAAAAGAATAAAATAATTTATTATAGGTATAACGAAAGTGTGATTTAAGGATTTCCCAGAATATAAGCAAAATCACGAAAAGCAAGTTCAGACATCCAAAAATTCATAAGAATTCGTGGAAAATCGTTCTTTATCATTCGACCATTATTTTATATTTTAATTAAGTAAAATTTGGGAAGCAATTATTAACCGTGACATAAGACAATCTATTTCAATTAATAATCTTGTCGAAAAAGTTCAAAAAGGGAAATGTTTGAACTAAAAAGTTCAATGACCAACCTTAAGACTTGAATATCTATATCGTCCTATATGCTATATTATTAATAAGGATAGGTCGGTGAAAGACCGTTTAACTAATACACTGTATAATTCTCATATATTACTTCATTAATGACCGATCACTTCGTGTGACTAATGATTTATTACTTTTACTTATGTAGTTAATTTACATCAGGTGGTTGGGAAAATTGAAAAATCGGTGGAAAAACCGAGAGCCGAAAAGAATAAGACAAATTTCCTATGCTTATGCATGGGAAATTATTATGATGTGGGGGATTTACTAAACACAAAGTCATTTGGTTTAAATGACACATAAAATCAGGATTTATATTTAAAAGGTAAAATGTACCAAAGTATAAAAAAAAAATCCTGAAAACATTAGGCAAAATATCACGCACCAAATTTACCTCCCAATTATTATTTACGAGTATACGAGTATTCATGCAAAACACAAAATAAGAATGAAGTAAATCTGTGTAATGGTTGAGATTTCAAATACAATGTTTTAAAAATTGGCATAGGATGATTAGGTTGAGGAAAACCCAACCAATTTAAAAGGATTTAAAAAAAAGAGTTTTCCGGATTTTTGGAATGAAAATAGAAAAATATGTTTGAACTACTTATGTTTATCTTATCACAAAAAATATACTTTACAAATATTTATGTTAGGAAGGATTAGTTGCATATATTCAACTATTTACAGTTATATAACTATACTATAGGAAGGATTAGTTGGTGGTAATTATTGTATGAATTGTATACAAGTACTTAAATTCTAAGTTCAAGAAAAGTAGATACTTTTAAATTGGGGCTTATTTGTAAAGGAATATAAAGGAATTTTATTCGTAAAGTAATATGTGAAAGTTTTTGTAAATTTGAAGAGCAGTGTTATCAGCTAAAAAGCTACCAATTTAAGTAATAACTATTTAAGAATATACGTACGCATTGGCAGGTACCTTCTCCTATAAAACTAGAGCTTTCCGTGGTCCTACGACAGGAATTGATAATAATAAATTTTTTAATCGTAATATTTACATCAAATAGATCCATTATTGTACACGTAAAACAAAAGAAAATCTAATAAGTATTTTCCACCGTCCGAAGACGGCGATAAAAGGTAAAGACGTACATAGAAGCAAAGATCCATTGTAGAATCTTGACATAAGTTGGATATTGACGTTGCGGGCTCGAATTTTGATATAAGTATTGAAATAAAGGCAAATTTTTTAATTTTCCTATTTTTAGAATTTGTAGAACAAATTTTCATAATATGTAGGATGGAGAAAAATAAACATACATAATTTAATATATTTCCTCACTGTAGCCATACATACACATTAAATGCGAATTTCTAATAAATTTATTCAAATTACGGTAATTTTTGCAGATTTTTTTACCAATTTTTGAGAGTGTCTCATAACCGAGTACACAATTTTTTTCCCCCAAGAATCAGACCTTCAAAATATTTATTGGTAATCTATTATGACGCTTTATGAAAACATGTCCCACAACCGATAACACTCCTTATAAATAGTTCTTAAATTTTATTCTAGGAGGGCAAATATCACCGCGCAATTAGCCCTGATAACTTCTTCCAACACTTCTGTTTTCCTTAGTTTGGAAAAAGTTCAAACTATTTTGATTGCGAAATGTTAAAGGGAATAATTGTCTGAGGAGAAACATACAGAATCAACAAAAATTACGCAATTAATGCATATTAGTGATTACAGATTATGTTACACTTATTATCGATAGTACACATAATAAAGTATGGCTAATTTATGTAATCTAATCTAAATATAAACTAATATTAATAGAAAAGTAAAGTTTGATTTTAATTTGCTAGGATCGAAAAAAAAAATTATTAAAGATTATTTTTTGTCCAATGACTAAATTCCTAACCTTCTGCAAGAAAGACATGGCGTATTTTTCAATTACTGACCGATTTAAAAATGATGTTACTTACAAATCCAAAGTTGTTCCTTACGTCAATAGGTATACATTGTTAACATATGTCTGAAGTTGGAAGTTCTAATTAAATGAAAACATCGTTTTACCGTTTAAATTCAAACCGGTGTAGTTCAGGAACAGGGGCGCAATACTGAATGAGTTCGAATGTGAGCAGGATACAATAGTATTATACCGTATCTTGTTTTCAGTTACTGAAGACTTCATTTAGTAATTTAGTACAGGCAATGCCGTAATGGGTATCCAGCTGGTGATAAGTAACCATCGATATGTAACTAAGATTATACGGAAATTTCAGTCAATCATTTGGATTTGCGGTCAATATCTCTATAGGAGTGCGAAACTTTATATTTTCCTGGATCGGAAAAAAATGTAAAAACGCAGAAAGTTGCTTTGACAGTTAGGAATAAATACCCAAATTAAATATTTCGAAAAAGTTTAAATTTATATAAGAAATATCAGAGATTTGTAAAGGCTCGCACCGAGAAATTTGAATATCGGACATGTTGGCATTATATCTGGATTTCCCGGTTATTTCCTTCGGTAATCCAAAAAAAATGTGATGATGTAGGAAGTTTTCAAATTAGTTGAGAAAAAATACAAAAATATCAAAATTCGTACAAAAGCTCCGCAAAAACTAAAAAGCTCCCAGAAAGCTTTATTTTCCGAAACCTTATTTTTAACGTTTTAAAATCTATTTTCTATCCAAATAACGAAATTTCAAATTTTCCCAAAAAAAAGATTCAAAAATCTCGAAAGTTTATTGAAAGCTTACACTTAAAATGTCATTTTATATAATTTGGAATCGAATTTTATTCCCATTCATTAAATTTAAATGAAATATGGAATTTCCGAACACAGTTTATCCAAACTATTAAAAGCTTACCGAAAGCTCTAAGTTTGGAAGTTAATTTTTTACATTCAAAAATTTATTTTCTATACAGATAACGATCCCTTAACAAAATTTCAAATTTTCCCAGAAAAGGCTAAAAAAAATTCAAAAGCTTATTGAATGCTTAAAATTAAAATATTTTATATAATTTAGAATCTAATTTTTATTTGATTCATTAAATTTAAATAAAATATGAAATTTTCGGTTAAAACTTTATCAACCCACTGTAAGCTTAAAGAAAGTTTAAAGTTTGGAACTTGAACGCAACTTTTGCGTTTTAAAATCTATTTTCTATCAAGATAACCGTCCTTTTATGAAATTTTAATTTTTCTCGAAAAAATCTCGAAAGTATATAAATATTTATAAAAAATTTTAGGGAGAAAGCTTAAATTCTCAAGAAGGGCAAAGATAATTAGCATTCAATTATGAGAGCTGTATTGATGATATTGATTGAATTCAATAGAATGGAAGTTAGTAACTCAGATAGTTTCTTGGATATCATTTTGGAGTAAAAAAATAGTAAATTTAAGGAATTGGAATTTTCTCGATAATAAATATGAATGAGGTATTTATAATTCCATTCATATTTTGCTGTTTAACCCATTCACCTTCTACTTTAAAAAACGTAAATTACAATCTTAAATCCTTTAGCAAATAATGACGAATGTTAATAATTTCGCATAATTAATGAGGAAACGCTAATGAGTGAATCTTGTAAAAGAAAAGTAAACCATTACTTGCTTTTATCGAACTCATTTAAAAATCTACATTTTTATAATATCTAGAATCAAATGAAGTACAATTAAAGGTCTGACTCATATTTTGCATTATTTATAAAATGTACTTTACACCACGACGCATAAATTATTCGACGAATAAATAAATTTTATAACATGTATGCACAAAAGTTAACTAAACAATGATTTACCCTATTTATTATACATGATTTTATTTATTTATTACATTTTTTTCCCACATGCAGTTAAACAAATAACATAAAAATGCACCTTTACCGTTAAAACTCCAATAAAAAAAAAAAGAAAAATACCCCCATCTAGATAGGATAATAATAATTTTCTCGACGATCTAATCAATAGTTTGCATGTTTTTGTGACATATCCGGAACTGGAACAATGACCCAAATCCAAATCCTAGCATAAACGAAATTTCGCATGAATGAAAATTAAATGGATTTAACAGTAAGAAAAATAGAAACAAAAATGGGGGAAAACAAATATAGTCACAAAATAGTTTAAACTAATTTATCAAAAAACCCCCCAATGGGTTTAACCAGGAACGAAAACAAATAACAACACAATATACTAACAGAAAATAAATTTCGAAGGATAGACAAAAAAAAATTTAACAAAATAACTAGAACCAAGGAAAATAGAGACCCAAAATGAAAAACTATAAATATTACACCTGAATGACCATAGAACAAATACATCTCTTTTTTAAAACAACACAAAAAAACTTTATAAAGAATAAAATTTGTATTTATATTTATTTACCTGTACTTTTATAGATAACATTTGCTCGTTGTACGTGCCGTGTTATCGCCTCTATGCTTGCCTCGTCCGAACCTAATTTCTGAAAAAATGTATGGTCCGCCTGCAAGTAGAGCATGCACGTACTTTTCCGATCGTACAGATGGGATGCTCTTGAATCGCTTACATCCTGTCGTACATTCAAATTAATATTCGTATGATGGAAATTTGTGCTGGTCAAAATAACGTCCGGCTCATAATTATTGACAATAATGTGTGGCTTTTTCGTTGCACCATTTTTTGTAATTATCTCTACATGGGTTTTATGACTTGGTCGTGATAGAGTATTATTGTTGTATCGACCCGTTAATCCGTTGGTCCGTTTCGTACTGCTATCATATGTATTTACGATTATATTACGATTCCCATTTGTATTACGTAAATTGTAATCAGTGTTTGGATTGTAATCGTTAATTAAAATATTCTTATTACGATTTATGTTTGTTTTAAAATTGGTCGTTGAGTCGGATGATGGTATACCATGATTATGATATCCATCATCTATTTGATACATATCCTGATCATCACCGCCACTTAATTCGGTTCTATCTGAATTGCCTATACTAATGCCACTACGGCTAATATCACCATCATTGTTATTATTATTATTGTTATTGCTACGGCTAAATATATTAAAATCATCATTATATGGTACATCCAAGTCGAGAGGTAGTGGTGGATTACGACTATCCGATATCTGGAAAGCAATAAAATTGTAGGGAAGTTTTAATAATTGACAAATAAATCTTTCTAAATCCCTCTACTATGGGGTGGAAGGACTGGACATGTAGAAGCAGAATAAAAGAATTTTAGATATTTTTATTGAGAATTGAAAACAATATTGGCAAATGCTTTCCAATTTTATTTCAGATTTAAAAGCAATCTTTTGTTACAGCATATATGTACTACTTATACCTACAATTTATTTTGGTTGTGCTACACGATACATCACCGTTTTACGAATGTCCATTTATCAAATCTAAACAATCAATTGCATTCGAATACTAATTTAACAAAAATAATGAGACCTTTACGTTTATACCATACACAGAGTTTGTAACTCGAATTACCAACTCCCATTTCATTCCATATTGAAAGTTTAACCCCCATGTAATTTAATTTGATAAAATTATTAAATCTATTATTACAGGATCCCGCCTAAGGTCGACCTTCACCCATCTAGTTTCCTAATGAAGGGTATTTTTTAACAAACATAATATGTAAAGAAACAAATCGCGCATTGGTTGCCTAATTCTATCCAGTCAATTAATATAATTAATTTTTTGTCAATGACGTGCAGTCAATATCTTCATGAGGTGTGCAGAATTTTATGAATTTATGGTCTGTCGTGTGTGAAATTTCATCAATTATAGGTTTCGGAAAATGTCCAATAATCTTATTTCATATTCGTAATTTAAAGATTTCGTTGAGCTTTAATATTTTTGGAAAGCTTTTGCTGGAACTTTTTAGATTAGATTACAATTTATTTCGATGAAAAACGGATATCAAAATAAATGAAATGAAATTTTAATTTTAAAAGCTTTCGATGAGCTTTGGGAACATTAATTGAGTTTACCTGGCGAAAATTATTTTGATTAACAACAAATAGGTCTCAATGCTCATCAAATTATTCTCCAAACTAAAAGCTCTATTTAAGCTTTTAAATTATGGAAAAGCTTTTGTAAGAAAATGTAAGATATAATTAGAACTAAATTAATTGGGTAAAAAGCTAGCCTTAAAATAAGTAAAAAAAAAATTGTAGTTGAAAGCTTTCGATGAGATTTAGGGACTTAAATAGAGTTTTCTTTGAGAAAATTATTTGGATAATAAGTAGGTTTCAATGCCTATCAAATCATATTTCAAACTTGCTAAATTTGAGCTTCTAAATTTTCGAAAAGCAATTGTAGGAACATTTCTTAATTTGATTAGAAATTAATCAGATAAAAAGTGAATCTTAAAATAGATATAAAAAAATGTAATTAAATGGTTTCGGTAAGTTTTCAAGATTTTCGTAGATATAGGTCTTGAAATTGATTGAATACCCAGTACCGAGATCGAGTACCATTATTAAGTAACGTGTGTTCTTAATTTCAAGCTAAATCTTTTATATTTAGCGAAGAAATGTATACTTAACAAAATATTCGGTATAAAGTTGGACTGTTATTATCATGGATGAAAATTTGCGATAATAGTTACATCCGACAATTTCAAAGAATATAAATGAAGATTAAAGACTATTATGATAATGTCTGATGTTCAGAATAACTAACTCACAGACTTTCTTGAATTGAAAATAGAAAAAGTTTTATAACAAACTATAGCTCTTTCAAAATTAAATTGAAAATAGATGTTTCAATGTATATTAGTTAATATGTATACTAATTTGTCATTGACGATTCAATTCTACATTTTTCGCAATATTTCATAACAATATCGTACTATCATCTAACGAAGCTCTGTATTTTTGGAACTGATTACATTAGTATGAGTAAGTTTTTAGTTATGGTGAAAGTATAAGTATATAACTAATATAAAATCATATATATTTTAATATCAGTAAGTAAATATCAGTAAAGTATCAATAGTTTATTATAAGTATGTTAGAACTCTATACAATCCAAATGAAAATGTCTTATTTCAACTATGTAAATGAACCATAAATCATTTTATTAAATTTATTTCAACTCATCAAGTTTCTAGTCGTTTTTCATATTTTTTTTTATAAAATAAGAATAATGCCTTGTTTCCCTCTCTTGGTATTTCAATTAAAAGCATTCATATAAATCATGCTGGTAATAAAGATTTATTCAAATAAGGGCCGAAACTTGAAACTTACAAGGAACAAAATAGTCGAGATAGACAAAAATAACAATCTTTAGAATGATACTATAAATTTATTCGTTAGTATAATTGGTTTGCATAAGCTCAATATTCTACTAATTATATATTCGTAGGGAAAAAGGCATATAACTATATGAGGTATGCAAAATACCATTTAGCGAGTCTAGTATGTACATTTGTAATATTATCATTTGTAATATTATAATTTTGAAATTAGTAATTACTATGTGGTGGTGGTTCGTCTAAAATACCCAAGTAGTCTCTAACATTCGGATCTACCATCTAAGATTGAATTCTGATAAATAGTACGGTACTTTAAAAATATGTAACACATCACTCAATAATAGTCTCCGGTCTGACATATGGCAACACTGTTGACAGACCCATGATTTCTGGATAGTGCCAACCCTCAAACGATACATGTCCACATTTTTGAAAAAATATTTTAATTGCATAAAAAAAATTACAAAAAAAAAAATTATTATTTCGAAATTAAATTAATAATAAAAATGAATAACAGTATAAAATTTCGCAAGAAAAAGAACTGCATATTTGCATAAAAAATTTACAAAAAAAATAATTTTGATTAAAAACGAAAATTTATTAGCAAAAAATTACAATAATCTACTTGTCTTGCAAATTTTTATTTTCTACTCATTAATTTTAGAATAAATTCAATATAAGTACGGGAAAAGCTTATCTACTAATTAAGCCCATTAGGCTCATTAATGTACTCTTTCTTCAGGCTAGTGTTCAAATTTTACATTGAAGTGTAAAAATTAGGATTTTTGTGTTATTCAGCAAATACAGGTTGTTTATAAAAAACTAAAATTTAATTTTTAATTTTTTAACAATGAGCCCATTTCGTGCCCATATTTATATTTGGCACAACTATACTAATTAATCATGAAATTAATTTGAAAATTTAAAAATATGCCTTTTCGGAAAAAATTAATTAGTTAAACAAAATTTTTATTTTTAAAAAATTTTT
>JANTOP010046358.1:0-10117 GCA_027564815.1 Symmerus nobilis | reverse complement strand
GGGGGGGGGGTTATAAAAAATGATTCTGTACCATTAAATCATCCATAAACTCCCGTTTAAATTGATTTCTCATTTCTACCGTAACTGAAAAATATCTTCAATGAATTTCTGGTAAAATTGTAGTCATATTTGCTAGATATACGAATACCGTATTAACATGCTGTGTGTAATACGACTATAAGATGATTTTTTGAACATGAAAAACAGTATGTCTCTTTCAAGGCTTATATACTTAAGTTTTCTTAGTATTAATACTTTTAAAAAAAATTACCATATTTTATCTTACGATTGCGATAATTATGTTTACTCGGAAATCAGGTGGATAGCAACTTTTTTCAGACAAATTTATTATATTTAGAACAAAAATTATTGAAGATACTGCAGAGACATTAATGCACTATCGATAGGGAAAGGTTGATTACCCCATAACAGCCAACATAATGAAATGGGCGATGAAATTTAAGAAATGAGTAACAACATATGAGACCCTCATATAAGCCAGTGGCGTGCGGTCAACATATCTATTAGGTGTTCAGAATTTTATTCTAGGTATTATCTAAGGGGTCTCGCGAGAAATTTGAGCGGTTAAAGTAGGGATAAATTACCGAAAAAAATATTTAATAAGGTAGAATTTCGTTCAGATAGATTCTCAATGAAGAGAAATAATAGAGCTGAATTTCTTGGGTAATAAAATCGAAGATGAGTTTCGCAGTATTCAATTACTACTTTCAGTAATGCAATTTCTAGAATTTCAGTTAATTTCACCGATGAATTCTGGATATATTATATATGAATCCAAATAAATCGTTACATTTCAATTCTCCTATAAATAGGGACTGAGGTTTAAAAATCTAGACTGATAAGAACCGTTTCAGAGAATTTCACTAAAATTATACCAGACCAACTACTACCACATAATATAAATTGCAAAATTTCAGTTAATTTCACCGATGCGTATGCGAGATAAATAAATTTAAACATAAACGTTACATTTACAAAACAATCAATCTCGCTACCTCTTTTAATTAAGGAAGTAAATATTAAGACCATAAATTATAACAGTTGAGTGCCTCTCCATTCGATTCATATAATTGGCACCCAACGTGGGGCTCTCGACCCTTATAATTGGCGCCCGACGTGGGGCTCTCGATCCTTACAACCATTTATTTCCAGTAATTTTTAGTATACAAGTATTACTGATTTGTAATAATCAGGCTGACTTTAATCGGTAAATGGATCCTTCAAGCGCGCGCGCATTTTACGAGAGCTTGCGCGCTTAAAAAATATTGAGCGTGCACAAAATCAGTAACTGCTACTAAATCTGATCTTGTTCACAGATATTTCTTATATTTGTCGACATTTACATATGAATAAAATTATGCGCGCACAGGCCAAAGAAAATTACAGGGAACGTTGTTCAGGATCCAGGATATTCATGTTAAAAAAGACAGAGAGTTCTCCTATAAATAGAATTTAAGATTTAGGACAACAATGGTTCATTAACAGTCAGGATGTATATGAACTTAAGGATGAGAAGAGAACGGATAGGCATTATCCCTTTATCATATTGTATGTGTTTGCTTTAGTTAAGAGAACATTACTGATTGCTATTACTAGAATGCATACATATTTGCATCGACATTGCGACATTTAATCGTGTAATTACATTACAAACTAAACTTTTCGCAGAAAAGCTATGCTAAAAATTCTCCAAGAAAGCTTTATTTTCCGAAACTTGTTTCTTACGTTTTAAAATCTATTTCCATACAGATAACGACCCTCTTTAATGACATTTCAAACTTTCCTATTAAAAAAAGCATCAATAATCTTGAAAGTTTATTGAAAGCCTTAAATTAAAATGTCGTTTCATATAATTTGGAATTTGGAATTTATTTAATTTAAATGAAATATGGAATTTCGCACAAAGATCATTCAAACTATTAAAAGCGCAACGAAAGCTTTAAGTTTCGAACTTCATTTTTTAAGTTTATAAATCTATTTCCGTTTCAGATATCGGAATTTTCACGAAATTTTTCCAATAAAAATACTTCAAAAATCTGTAAAGCTCATTGAAAACATATATGTAGGTATTTACGCAAAATTTCAGGTCAATAGATGAATTTTTCAAGAAAGGGCAAGCAAGGACAATGCATCCCTTCATGATTGGAAATTTGCCTTCAATACCATTCAATTAAATTCAATTCGGTAGAGCTTTCGTAGAGATTTTAATTCTCCACAGAGCTTTTCGACGAAAGTTTCCAATTTCAGTTAAATTAATTTATTGGGAGATAAAATAGATTTGATAATGAATAAAACAATATTTTACTTAGAAGCTTTAGATAAGCTATTGGAAGTTTCATAAAGCTCGTTTCAGACAATTTTAAATTTCAATGACGTTAAATTATTGGGATAGAAAATTGATTTTCAAACGTATAAATTTAAAACCAAAATGTAAACTATTCTTCCAGCTTTTAATTTTTCACCGAACTTTTCAACGAAATTTTCGGATTTCATTTAAAATTAATTATTGGGAGAAAATTTAGATTCCATACCGCCCAAAATAATTTTTACTTAAATGCTTTCGATGAGCTTTCGGAACTATATTAAGGCTTTTTCAGAAACTCTTGAATTTGACTGAGTTTAAATGATTATGATGGAAAATAAATTTCAAAGCGTATAAAATTCTTATCCGATACGATACCTACGTCGATGGAGAGTATAGATCAGGGGTCGGCAACCTTTCTAGCCTGCGGGTCAAAACCAACCAAAATGTGAGTATTAAGACGTTTCGGGTCAGTGGTATTTTCATATTTTTAAAACAGTCTTGTTGAATATAATATCCCCCAAATCCTTCCCTGCTTAAATTCGAGATACAATTATTAAAGTGGAGCAGCGCCGTGCGGTCATAAGATGTGCAGAATTTGTGTGCGGATTTCTTCGGCCGGAAAAAATGTAAAACGCAGAAAGTTGCTTTAACAGTTAGGTAAAAATACAAAAATTAAATATTTCGGAATAGTTGAAATTTATCTAGAAAAAAAAATCAAAAATTCGTAAGGGCTCGTACCGAGAAATTTAAATATCGGACATCGCAACATTTGATCAGGATTTCCCAATTATTTTCTTCGGATCCAAAAAAGTGTAATGATGCAGGAAGCTTCTAAATTAGTTAAGCAAAAATACAAAAATATCAAAACTAAACATTTTGTTCAAAAGCTCACAGAAAGCTTAATTATCCTAACCTTATTTTTACGTTTTCAAACCTATTATCTATCCAAACAACGATTCTATAGCGAAATTTAAATTTTTTCCAAAATAAAGCTTCTCATACTTCGAAAGCTCATTCATGGCTTTAAATTAAAATGTTGTTTTAAATAATTTAGAATTGAATTTTTATCCGATTCATTAAATTTAAATGAAATTTGTATGTAATTTTGGCAGCAAGCTTATTCAAGCTATTAAAAGTACAACGAAAGCTTTGAGTTTCGAATTTAATTTTTGACGTTTAAAAATCTATTTTCTATCCAAATACGATCCTTTAACAAAATTTCAAATTTTCCCAAAAAAAATGCTTCAAAAATTTCGAAAGCTCTTTCAAAGTTATTAAATAATATAATTTGAGCTAGAAATTTGCAGTTATAAAAATTGGTTACGATTTTCTTGATATTTCAGGTGTTCTTTGCGCCTTCTGCGCATTAGACTGCACGCTACTGTATAAGACAGGGTTTTAATATATTATATTTAAGTTCATTTTGTACAGTGGTGGAAAGATAATTTTTATTGGTTCATATTTTTACATTACATTTACATGACATAATATTACACGCTACTGATATCGATCTCGATCTTCCTTCATTTTAATAAAATGAGAAATCCATCCAACTCTCTTTCGCTTCTTCTTTTATCATTCTTCTATGTATGGTATGTGACTTATAAATACCATTATCGTCTTTCTTACTCTTGGCTTCTTAAAAAAAAAATGATCGCTAAAGATCACCAAAACAGTGTGATCATTGTGTATTTTATATATTTCAATACCCATACACTTTCATTCCGGAATTGTATATAAGAAATTATCGGCATTTTCTTTCGAAAAGAATTTATAAATTCAACTTAATATTTTTACTGGCCATTGAGTTCTATGAGTATTTGAATACTAACTCAGTTGCTCATTGGATTTTGGATTATTCGCTTGGATCGGAATTTTTATTGAAATTGATCGGTCGTTTTGGTGTGGCAATTCATCCTATTTTAAAAAAAAAATTAAAAAAATCCTCTGTAATCTTAAAAAATTAATATAATTTGAAGAAACCAAAAAAAATTATGAAAATCTAATAGTAAAATAATTATCAGAATTTATTTGTATTTATTTAAATTGAATTATTTTTCTGTATATAAAATTGATTAATTTTTTTTTTAATTAAATATTGATTTAAAAATATCCATTTGAAGGCGAAATTATATACAATTGAAATTCAACTTAATTTTGTTTACAAACAATCTCTATGTTCGAATGAAATAATAAATCGATGAGTGGAATTGAAAAAAAAAATGATGAAAATTAAGACTTTTTAAAGTGAAATCTTAAGAAATTAAAAAATCAATAGCCTGAAAAAAAAATTTCTTCATTTTCATTGACATTTTAAAGCCATTGAAAATCAACAAATTCACATGGATATTCCTGGAAATATTTTTTTATATAATTTTCTTTAAATCTCGTATTTCACTGGCACAGACAAAAGTTATGGATTAAGATTTCTCGTATTTATTACGGAAAAAAATAAAATATATAAAATAAGAGACCAACTTTAAATTAGCCACACAATTAGAGCGGTTTCCTCTTCTTTATTATGTATATATAAATTCTATAGAAATAAATACTTATTATTTTTACTTGAGAAATTTTTATCCGAAAATTAAATAAAATCAAATCCGATTTCCCGAATAAATAGTTTTCTTTAATTAATCCAAAAAAAAAAAAAAACAATCCGAGTAATTTTGGTATGTAGAAAAGAGTGGATCCGACTGCCCGTATAAAATAAATAATGATTAAATTCATCGCCAAACACTTTAGGAAAATCAACATGCAGATGCTGAAGTAGAATTAATATTTTAGCGGTTCAGTAAAATCATCTCACGATAATATTAGAAAGTGCATTGATCTTTTTATAATCGGCAGCCACCAAACAATGCACAATTGCAACATTTGTGTGTGGCTGAAAATTGATGAATATCCAGATGTATGGATTTTTCTCAATTGGAAAAATATGGGAAATTAATTTCTTTTCGAAACTATTTTTAAAAAAAAATGGGACGATGTAACATAAATATAAAATTCAACAAAAATATAGATTTTTTTTTTGTCTAGCCCAGAGTTTATTTTCATGTAATACGAGTGCACGATGCATATATTGCATACAAATTTGAAATGGGAGTAGAAAGAAGAATGTTTTTATAAGCCACTGTTTTGTAAAACACATGTTGTAAGGAGGAGGTTCTTAAGTTTCTGGTATTTATTCCACTTCAAAAAAAGTGTCTTATAAAACTTTGAAAATGATGAATGACAATTTCCCTAATTAAAATTCATAAAAAATCACAGTGATGTTTAAAAAAAAATTGGAAAGAAAATTTCCGAAAAAAATACAAAAAAAAATCCTACGATAATAGACTAGAAATAAAAAATTCGCATAATGTCCCACAAAAAATTTCTTAAATTATTTCAACCAGATATGAGCTTGAGAGAATTGATTGGTTGGCATGGATTTGGGAAAAAAAATTAGATGAGCCAAATATCTTTTTTCCGCGGGGAAAAAGTCGTGAATAGGTCGGAAAAATCGAGACGAACTACGAGAAAATCATGATAAATTAGGATACAAGCACGGGAGATAACCTTGTATCATAATAAATAAATTAAAAGTATCGGATAAATAAATTGAAACGAAATCGAAAAGTTTCGTTCAAGAGCTTTATATTTGCTTTCAATGAGCTTTCAAGATTTTTGAAGCATGTTTTTTGGGGAAAATTTTAAATTTCATGAAAGAAATTTCTAGATAAAAAATATATTTTAAAACGTAAAAAAACCTAAATTTAATGAATAAAAAAAAATGAGATTCCCAATTATATAAAATGATATTTTAATTTGAAGCTTTCAATGAGCTTTGAAGATTTTTAAAGCTTAATTTTGGAAAAAGTTGAAATTTTGTTAAATGATAGTTATTTGCATAGAAAATAGATTTTTAAACCTATAGAATTACCTTTAAAACTTAAAGCTTTCGTTACGCTTTTAATATTGTAGTTTGGTACGCTTTCTACGAAAATTCTTTGTTTCATTTAAATTTAATGAATACGATAAAAATTCGAATCCAAATTATATAAAAGACATTTTAATTTTAAGCTCTCGATGAGCTTTCGAAATTTTTTGAGCTTTTTTTATGGGAAAATTTGAAATTTAGTTAAAGCATCGTTATCTGGATAGGAAATGGATTTCAAAACGTAAAAAATAAAGTTTAGAAAATAAAGCTTTCTGGGAGCTTTTGAGTTTTTGCAGAGCTTTTTCACGAAAAGTTTAGTTTTGAAATTTTTATATTTTTTCTTAACTAATTTGTAAACATCCTACCTCATTACATTTTTTTGGATCCGAAGAAAATAATCGGGAAATCCGGATCAAATGTTGCGATGTCCGATATTCAAATTTCTCGGTGCGAGAAATTTACCTGACTCTTAAAGGAACTTTCTGCGTTTTTACATTTTTTCCCCGGCCCACGAAAATAAAATAATTCTGCACACCTCATGGAGATATTGACCGCACGCGACCGCACGCGACAGTTAGACTTTGTCTTTTATTCGCTTGATGATGTAATGCAGTGCAGCATCACTCTTGCAACAGTAAAAGTTGAAAAACAAAATGGAAACAAAGGATTTTACAAGTGAGAACCAAAAAAAGTATTTTTTTAAAACCATTCTCCCCTCCCCCTTTCTAAGTGACGCCACCGACTTAGTGACCCACGAGCTAGTACTAACAAAATAATGAACAAAATTTGACCCAGTTCTCAAAAAGGTTCGCCATCAATGGCCTAGAATGATAGGTAAAAAATTAGATTTTATTTAATTTTATTAATTTAATAAAAAATTGATACGGTAATGAAAAAAATGATAATATTTTAATTAAAAGTTTCCAATAAACTCTTTGAAATTTTGTGAGCTTTTATCAGAAAATTTGAGATTCCGTTTATGTGAAATTATTGAGATAGAAAATAGATTTGAAAAACTCATTTACTTAAATCTGAAATATAAATTTTCCACAGAGCTTTTTATTGAAAACTTCCGATTTCAATCAAATTTGTTTATCGGGAGCTAAAATATATTTGATAATGACTAAAATAATATTTTCGGATAAGCTTTTGAAAAATGTCTTAAAAGTCTTTTCTAAAAATTTCAACGAGCTTTTAATTTTCCCCGTAATATTTTAACGAAAATTTCGGATTTTATTTCAATTTCGTTATCGAGATAAAAAGTAGATTCAACGATGACTAAAAAAATATTTTATTTCAGAGCTTTTTATGAGCTTTTAAAACTTCCTCATAGCTTTTTTCAGAAATTTGTGATATTTATTGATATTAAATTATTGGAATAGAAAATAGATTTAAAATATAAAACATTTAAAACCGAAATATAAAGCTTGATTTAATCATAGAGCTTTTAAACGAAAATTTCGGATTTCATTTTTATTGATTTATTTGAAGAAAAATTAGATTCCATACTGACTAAAATAATATTTCAATTAAAAGCATTCGATGAGCTTTGAGAGCTTTCTTAGAGCTTTTTCAGAAAATAGTATAAAATCTTATCCGATACGATACCTCCTCCATCTCAAATCTAATTATCGTGTTTAATGTCACTCGTTCATTGTATAGTGACTCATAAGCCAGATTTCGCGTCTTTTTTTGTAGCACCTCTTCTTCCCCCCTAAAAATTCGATCTAAAGTTGAAAAAACAAACAAAATAATTTGAGTAGCAATTTGCACTGATAAAAATTGGTTACGAATTTGTTGATATTTCTAGATGTGCCCTGCGCTTTCTACGATTTTAGGTTAAGAATATGCTTAACGGATTGGCCAATTTTGAGTCTGATTTAATCATCAAACAGGTGTAAAGCGAAAAATGGAAATCATTATAATCATGACGAACCTGAATTTATGAATAACAATTTTTAATATCCTGAAGTCCCACAATTTTACATTTTTTTTATAAAAAATTTCATTTCAACGTTTCCTGAATTGTCTCACCGTCTACCGTAGATTATTCCAACCCATACCCGATATATTTATCTGAATTATTCACACAAAATCAATATTTCTGATTTAATGTCTACGATTATTTTTATCTGCTAAATTATTTTGATGATCAATTTTCCCAATTTCAAGCAATTGGAACAGGATGATAAATATAAATCTATTTATTCAACATGATGGATAGATGGATATCATAGTATCATTTGCATAATACATATTTCCAAATAATCGCCATTTAAAATCAATTTGCCACATTTAATATTGACAGACTCCGATTTAATATATAAAATTTCTTAAATGTCGATTGTTTAGTTAAAGAAATGTCCAGATGTTAGTTGTATGAATAAAAATAGAATAATAATAAATTGGTATTTATGTACTACTCGCATATACTCTGCACGATTAGTCGATTACACTACAAATGTATGAAAAATCTAAAACAAAAAAAAAACCTTCAAAATATGAAGAAAAAAAAATATGCTCAAGCGGATTCATATCTTAACATCGAAAACTTTTCCGCATTTTCCGTATATACCTACTTTTCTTATGAAATCTACCAGACGACCTAAAATTATATCATAAATGTTGATCGTTGGAAAATGCTGTTCATTTCGTTTATTATTTTTCTTAGTTATATTTGGAAATATTTATTTTCCGCATTTTTCCAATTTGTAAAATAATAATGTAACTTGTGTTTTTAACTAAATATACAAGATTCATGCATTAGAAATATTTCGTAACGCATAAAATTAAGAAAAACATTTCCTTTTTTAAGAAAATGGTTGAAATGGAATAATGAAACATTAATGTAGGTTCGATGAAAACAAATAAGTTACAGGTCCTCTTACAACAATGAAAATTCCTAGGTTCTATCATGAACTTTTTCCAGTCTTTTAAATCAAATATTTCAGATAAGTTGTTCGTTCGGTTGTAATTGTCCTCAAACTTTAATTTAAATTAATTTTAAAGTTTAAACTGATTTTTAATAATTATTTCTGAATTAATTTGATGAAAAATTTGTCCTTGACGAATTTATTAATTTGATTGGAATTCATAATTATTTATTGAATATACAAAACTTGGAGAAAATTTACTAAGAATTTTCATTTTATCAGAAGGGTTTTGTGAATTTTGTCCATGATTTCTTTCATATTTTGAGACAAATGGTAAGTCCATAACCGATACTGTCCGCCCTTCATACATATATTTACTTTAAATTATTGTAACAATTCGGTACCGAATGAATCGATACAGTGAGATTTATATCTATTTTTAGTAAAAATTAAATAAATTTGTAACAATTTGTATGTATATTGATTACCTCATAATAATACGACCGATATTTTAAGTAACTAAATAACAAGAAAGCCAAACATTCTTATAGTGTTATATGCTATCGTTTAGTTTAAATTTCTGTTAGGTTTGTATACACATTTTCCTAACAGAATAACCCTAATAGAAATTTAGTCAAATTTTCAGTTCTTTCATATAAATATTTCTAAATATTTGGAATATTTATAATATTTAATCTTTGTATATTGTTACAAATGGATTTATCGAATGCAATTAAAAAATAATAAAATAAATAATTCGGCGAGATTGTAAGAAAAATACTTTAAAATCCAAGATTTTTCTCGTCAAAAAAAAATTAAATCTTAAAACGGTTGATTTCTCCAAAACATTTCTTTAGAAAAATTTTGAGATTTTTTCCTTACAAATGTAGGAAAATCGATCGAATTTATTTATATTTGGACCAGAAGTGGTTTGCACGGTTTAAAAGTGGTCATTTCGACTTGGAAGACGAAGAACGCGTCGGCGCTCCACCAAAG
>JANTOP010046347.1:0-10117 GCA_027564815.1 Symmerus nobilis | reverse complement strand
CAACTCGAAAAATATTTAATTTTTTTCTTCAAAAATTTTACTGTGTATTCTTAAAATATGTATAAATATACCCTTAATACGATTTTAAAACAATTGATACAGTAGTTTTTTTTAAATTTCCAAAAATCGCCTTTTTTTTAGGCTGTCACACTAGGTGTGCCCCTTAATTGGCGATCGACCTTATGGACACCTCTGGTGTATATAGACTGATGAAAATTATTAAAATATTTTGAAATCCGTCAATCTGGTTCATCATTAAATGCATTACACGATCAGTCTGAACCAAATTGATGAACTGAACTGACGGCAAACTGTTCGTGGAGTCCCCGTCTAAGAAATTCAATAATCGATCGATTTTTATTCTAAATTTTCCTAACAATTTTTTGTTTTCAAACATTTTTTAATCTAATGATGGCCAAAAAGTTCTTTAGGGTCAAAGGAGAGTCATTAGATACTATTTTTGTGAAACGACTTTTCTTGCAGAACTATTCGTGAATTAAATGTAGCTGAAAAATTATAAATTAATATTAAGCCAAAGTATTTTTATTTACTATTTAATGTGATAGTAGAATATTATTGGTAACTAAAATGAATTATATATTTATTATAAAATTATTAGTTTAATTGAGTAAAACAACAGCACCCAACTGAATAAATCATAATTTTCATACAAACAAAATTCCTGAAATCATCGGTCTTTTCAAGTCTAGACTGGTGTTACTCCTTAAACATGCAACCAGTAGTATTGATTACTTCATCATTAAGAATTTCTTATTTATTTATTTAATTATTAGCGAGACATTTACAGCCAATGACAATTTATACCAAATCTAATCAAATAATTATTATATCGTGATTTAGCCATTAACATTATTTTAACGTTTCCTACGGAATTTCACTTTCGAAAAGAATGAAATTCTTTCAATGAGTTTAGAAATGAAATGTGGGTCAGTACTTATTTCCCTCCCATTAAAAATGATTATAAATTTTCCGATGCGATTTTCAGCAACAATTTCTCAAAAATTCTCAATAAAAATATCATTAATGAACTTAGGCTCCAATAAAGCTAACCGCACCAATATCAACCACTGATGCTTGATAGAAATATTATTACAACAATTTTATGTTCACCACGGTTACAAGAATCAACTCCCAAACATCGCGCCACATAAATAGGCAGATTAACAATTACCATTTGATTGGCGTAACGTAAACAGTTAAAACAAATATGACCTTCAATATAACTACGTTATCAAATCGTCATATGTTTATCTCATTCCACTCCACCCCACCGCTCACATACAAGTGTCTACCCTGCAATCAGCAATGAGTGTTTTGTCTCATCATTTCACGTTGTGACGAAATGATGAACAAAAAAAAAAATCAATAAATTTACCTGAAACACAATCAACGACAACAAGAGCACCATCGGTAACACGGAGCGCCGCCGTTACTTCCGATGAGAAATCAACGTGACCGGGTGAATCGATCAAATTGATCAAGAAACCCTTTTGTCCCTTCTCACTTTGATCCGGATGAGTAATGAAAAGCATGTCCTTCTCCTCCAGCTCAAAGAACATAGATATCGCCCTGGAACCGCCAAGTAAAATTAAATATTTTGTGTCGGTAATTAAAACGGGAAATGACTTACGTTGATTTAATTGTAATACACCGTTCCTGTTCATCTTTCCTGGTATCGGTAAATCGAGTTTCACCGGCCTTCGCCCCCGCAATGATACCGGCTTTTGATACCAACGAATCCGTTAATGTCGATTTTCCATGATCTACATGAGCGATGACAGACATATTACGGATATTCCGTTTCTTGTCCATCATTGCACGAATTTCATCTACGGTAAAGTTAACCTACGAAATAGGTCAAGAAAAAAAAAAACAAGTCGGTCATCGTCAGCCATTTTTAATTAGGATAGAGAAAAAAAAGGTGTCGTTTTTCCTTCCGTTCTCCCCTGCTTTCCCAACACACGTAATTGATAAAATTATTAATCAAAAATCCATTTAAATCGTCGAAATTTGATGAAAAGAAATCATAAACTTTCACTCCCGTGTTCTGACGTTGAAGAATTTTGATAAAGATTTTTGCCAACTTTACAATCCCGGCCAATCTGACGTACATTTTTCAGCGACGGTTTACTAGTCAAAATTTACAGTTTAACTGAGAAATAATCGATCATCACGATAGATTATTCCATTGAGATTCAATTCACCAAATATTACAATTGAAATTCACTTACCATTTTGGATGTTTTTCGATCTTTTTACTTGGACAAAATTGAATGTACACACGCCTGCTATGGCGTACTAATGTAAAAAAGGAAGAATTCAGTTCAAGTTTGGTGACATATGCTTGTTTGACGTATATTTATACCTTCATTATTTTGACTTTTTTGGCCCTCTCGAATTCGAATATTAGCATTGCTAAATGCTTTAAAGCAGCATATTTCATGATTTCATGAAATTAAAAAAAATCTTTATTTTTGACTGATAACGGAATTAGTATTGCAGTAAACACATGCACTGAAGGCAAATAAAAGTACACATTATAAATTGAGGATATTTAACCTTTACTTTGGGACAATCTATTTATTAATAATTTATTTATCGATCATTTAAGTGCTAATTACTTTTGGAAAATTGGGTATCTGTGATAATTTTATCGCAATTTACTCGAAGTTTTCGTTGACTTCACAATCGATTATAATAGACTTAAGTGAATAACCAAAAATAATGAATTAGACAAAATGGAAAAAGTGGCAATAGTTAATTTTTTAATCTTCTTTTGTTTCTTAATTATTACCATATTCATTTTTAATATTTTTCAATAGATTCAATTTCAATTTCATTTTCAACTAGCTGGGGTTACCCGCGCTTCGCTCGGACAGAATATAAATTTTATACGACACACTAAAATTCCACTGCCCCTCTCTGCCCCCCCCCCCCATATCCAAATATGGATACATATTTTCGCCAAGTGTCAACAAATTTTTACCCTTAGACCACAAGCAGAAGGGGGAGAGGGGGACAAAAACTAAAATCACTAATAGGCAGAGGAAGGTCCAACTTAGTTTCCGAAAATAAGTCGTAAAACGTCTAGGACGCCTCCTTCTGGGAGAAAAATTGATTTCCTGCAAGAGTGGTAAAATTGGAGGGGACAAATTTTACAAAAATTGCCTAGCAGCCCCTTCTCAGGGCTCAGTCGATCCGCTGTATAAGACTTTGGCAAGTAAATTTTTTTCTTTAGCCGCTCCTTTTTCCTTGGAAGGAGCTACGCCCGAAAAGGTCTGAGTCTCAATGTTCTGTTCCTTGTAATTAACATTCAACATATGTGATGTTCCATAGGAAAAGGGACGTTATCTTCTTAAACACATTTTTCAGTAGAGCTAAAAATAAGCGTTTGGGCAAATTTTATCGTTTTTCATGTTTAGGTTGATTACACTACCTAGACATATTCTGTGCTTTATATATTCGATTCTAAGTCAATTATTAATTCAGGAATACAAAAAAAAAAGAGATTTTCCCCAACCTCTACCTCTATTTCATATATTATAAATGTTAATTATTTGTTAATATTAATTAAAACTAGATTTTTTATATAGATTTGTAGTTAATTTAATTCGTACTTAAGCAATCAGGAAAAGGGACTTGAACTTCCACCATGTATTTCATATGGGAAGTTAAGATCCCTTATGAAGAATTGCAGTTTTCCAGGACCACTTTTCAGCTTTTTTATTATGGCAATAAAACGACGACCGCTAGATTAATTATCTTTACAGATTTGAAATCTACACAAAAATTCTTATAAGAAATGTTAACTTGCGTTTCTTAACTCGTTTGTCATATGTCTGGAAAACATTGTAAAAATTGCCAAACTTTGAACCTCGATATCTCAAAAGTTGGAATTTTCATACTACAATTTCAAAATGCTGTAGCTAAACCAATTTTTGGAATTTTCTGGTGATTGAAGTGTCCTTTTATTGAGAATAATGTGTAATTTTAGAAAATGCAAGAAACCGGATTTTCGTTCTGGGAAGATAAGGTCCCTTTTCCTATGGAACATCACATATATTATCCAGTTTATTTATTTAACGTTAAAGTCGGTACAACAATTTTTAATAATTGTAACTTTCATTGTTGAGACTTTCTAGTAAATAGTAGCCCGCATCTATTTATTACATCTGTAACATGCCGCTCGGCAATCAGCTGTGCAGATATACGGCTACGGTGAGAATATAAATGCTCTACGTCGCTGCAAAATGTTTGGTTCTTTATTTTCATTGGACGATTAAGTATCGATAATGTTAATTAAGTTGGGTAGAAAAGAAGAGAATATGTGAGTGATTCAAAATTCCTGAGGTCGCCTTATGAATTTGTATGTGCCACTAACAATGTCTCTGGATTGGTAACAAGACTGGGTTAAAATATTTGAAAAACAAATCACAAAATTTTTCATTTTTATTTTTCATGCGTTTGGTGCCGGCAGGAGAAGTGGACACAAATTATTTAATTATTTCGTTATAGGTAGGTAGGTAGGTATTCGCAGGTATCTTTTGTGCATATCGTCAATGTGCAATAATCAATTCCTCCCAATTTAAATTGTTTAGAATTAAATGAGCCGTTATTTGAAAGTGTCATAAGTCCATTTTTTCATAAATTGAGGGTTTGCGTTTGAAATAATTTAAAAATATTGGCGAACGTTAATCAACTCGAGTGATGCTTTTAACACTAGTTATAAACCTTTTATTATTTTGCAATAATAATAATTAAAATTGTTAAAGAAAACAAACGATTTTATAGCTTCAAAGGACTTTACCACTTTCAATAATAACATAACTGAAAGAAATAAAAACAAGAGGAAGGTTAAGTCCATATTTTTATAGATATAAAAATAAAAAAAATTATATTTTAAAATTATTACTCCTCTGCAGTTAGCATAGTGAAGCATGGTAAATCGGTGGCATATAAAGAAGTAAACTCATCATATCGCTGTACACTTATCCCTCGTTTTACACGGTAGATAGGTTCCTCAGAAAACCGTGTAAATCGAAAATGAAAATTTTTATATGTAAAACCTTGTAAATCGAAAACAACTATGAATGTGCTTTTTTAGTCATTAATTGAACATAAAATAAGGGTAGGTGCATAACACATAAAACATAAAAATAACAGTTTAATCATAAAAATAGTAATTCTTTTACAAAATGGTAATTATAACACGAAAACTTAACACACCACGGAATTTCGTAAGCAGAGTCTTAACTCTCAGCGACAAGAAATGACATACAAAAATCATTACAACAATTAAACAAACACTACATGCTAACAACTACCCCTACAGCACAATACAGAAACTAATATCACAATACTTACATAACACACATCCTCAGAAAGACCCTACATAACCCATAACACCACCTCGGGCACCTTCCTCATACAGAAGTATAACTTATGTTGGAGGGGTGTCCGAAAGAATAGAAAGAATATAAAGAATATTGAAGAACTACGCACCGCTTACCTGCATCGCTCACAAGAGTCATAATATACTAAAAGACAAGTGTTTTCACGACTTAAAGACTCTATTCCTTTCGCAAAAAAGACGAATGTGGTCTACTTGATCCCTTATGGTGGTGATGATTATGGTAACCCTTGAGAGTTTTCTTACGTCGGACAAACTAAGGAAAGGAAAGAAGGATCTCTCACCAGTCCGGAGATCCAGCTTTCCCAAAAACGGCACTCATGGAGCATTGTCTGTCCATGACTCATCGTCCAAATTTCAAAGGTACTGTGGTTATAGATTCAGAACAAAAATACGATAGAAGGTTGACACTTGAAGCTTTACATATTTATACTAACAACACTATCAACATCAAACGAGATACTGATAATATAGCTGCGATTTACTGTGCTCTGTTGGGCGACAATGTTAGCGTGAAAAAAAGGGGTTTTATGCACCTACACCCAACACAATCTGACTCAGACACACCCAGACATTCCAATACTCCATCACCTAAAAGACGCAGGTTCAACTAGACACTTCTCAACTACCGGACTAACCACATCAAGTGCGCTAAATTATTCATTTATTTTTGTATTTTGTCAGTTACATTTTACAAAATTTTTAACGTAAAAAAATTTTATTTGTGTCTACCTTCATATATTTGTGTTTAATAACTTTTATGTAAGTAATACCTAAATTATTTTTTCATTGTAAAGTCATCCGTATCGTGCATGAATAGATTTTATAACGATTTTGTAACATTTTTCCTACGGATCCCTTTGAAAGAGACCTCATATTGGCTGAAACGTCAGGGAAATTTTGCAATTAAAGAACAGCCTCAAACACATATCGTTGTTTTTTTGCTGGACTGTTTTTTGATTCCGCCAAAAAATTTCTTGGGCCGCTATGCCAGTAACAACTAATATTCAAATATAACCAATGGTCGTTCCATGCATCAAACAATGAAAAATCTATTTCATAAAAACCAAAAAAAGTACTTATTTCTTACAAGTAAGAATATAAGATGATTATAAATAAGATTTGACAACCTGATATGGTTTATATCTCTATTTCTAGTCCCATCTTTTTGATATTAAATAGGGTGCAGTATACAATAGTATACAGCAGGGGTCGGCAACCTATGACCCGCAGGTCACCGAGTGACCCATTTGATAATTTCAAGTAACCCACTTGAGTTCTGAAAAGAAAGACTAATACAAGTATATAAATAGACAAAAATTACAATTGACCTTATGCCAATTAAATAATACTCCATAGAACAATCTAACTCAATTTATTTTATCTCAAATATATATATACATATATTTTAGTTTCTAACTCAAATTATTTTATTTAATAACTTGGAATGAGCTTTCGAAATTTATGAAGCATTTCTTTTGGAATAATCTGAAATTTTGTTAAAGGATCGTATCTGGATAGAAAATAGATTTTTAAACATTAAAAATTAAATTCGAAACTTAAAGCTTTCATTGTGCTTTTAATAGCTTGAATAAGCTTTCTTCCAAAAATTCAACATTTCATTTAAATTTAATGAATCGGATAAAAATTCGATATCAAATTATTCAAAATAACATTTTAATTTAAGCTTTCAATGATTTTTCGGAGTTTTAAAAGCTTTATTTTGGAAAAAACTCAAATTTCGTTAAAGGATCGTTGTTTGGATAGAAAATAGATTTTAAAACGCAAAAAATAAGGCTCGGAAAATTAGGCTTTCTGGGAGCGTTTAAGTTTTTGTAGAGCTTTTGAACGAAATGTTTAGTTTTGATATTTTTTATTTTTCCTCGGCTAATTTAGAAGCTTCCTGCTTTATTAGATTTTTTTGGATGTGAAGAAAATAATTGGAAAATCGACATCAAATGTTGCGATGTCCGATATTCAAAGTTCTCGGTATGAGCTCCTACGAATTTCTGATTTTTCTTATAGATAAATTTCCACTATTCCGAAATATTTAATTTTTGTATTTTTACCTAACTGTTAAAGCAACTTTCTGCGTTTTTACATTTTTTCCGACCGAAGAAATCTGCACAAAAATTCTCCACTCTCCACATCCACGACGCTGAACGCCACTGCTCCACTTTAATAATTTTATCTCGCATTTAAACAGGGGAGGATTTGGGGGCATCATATTCACCAAAAGAAATTGTTTTAAAAATGAAAATACCGCTGACCCGAAATGTCTTCTTAATACTCACATTTTGACCCGCAGCCTAGAAAGGTTGCCGACCCTTGGTATACAGTAATACATACAGTATACAATATTGTGAAGGAAAAATGTGGCTTTGTGACCCTTTTTTTTTTGTAAATTTTGATTTTAAAAACCGTGTATGATCGAAAACGTGTAAAACGAGGGATAAGTGTATTTCTCTTGTTATAGGTTGTTATCCAAAAGTCGTGCTGCATTGAATATATTATTACAAATATAAAAAGAGGATGTCTATATCTTACCATCTTACTAAAACTACCATTAACTCGTTTTTTCAAAAGTGGACATATCCCACTTTAAAAAAAAAGCGCAAATGTCGTGCTTGCATATAGCCATCATAATTCTACATTCACAATCTAGAATAATCATAATTCATGACGAGTTATCGTATAGAATTACAGTTACTAATTTAATAATTTAGTAATAATTCTGTTAGAAAACAAGTATTATAAATATGCTTATGTAATGTTGAACAAGAATATTTTAGTTAGTTTTAGTACTTGTTACTTGATATGTATAATTCTATCTGTATAACTGAAATATACTGTATACTAGTATTATCAAGGTTAGATTTCAGGCAATCTGTGAGAGGCACTGTAATACTTTTATCTAGTGTTTAATTAGAATTGTAGCATTAATAATTAGAACTATTAGGTAAAGTTAATATGATTTCACTCAAGACTAGATTTAACAAAAGGAATAGAAATGTTCCAATTAATAATGGATTTCTTGAAAGATTGATGAAAAAGAGGTTATTCAAAGCATTCATATCTACTTTAATATTGTATGGTGAAGAGAGTTCTTTACATGGAATTCGATATATATTTAACGATGTACAAAACATTAGAAGCTCCAAGAATAGGTAAAATACCATTTATCTTAACAATAATTTCTTTGCATGTAATTTAATGTCCTTCCTATGTAGAATGTTGAGATATTGCAGCCTAATTTTATGGTCATTATCATTTTTAATTTGTACCATAATGGCGGTGATTTTAATGTATTTAGTATGGTATCGGTATCAGTCTACTCCAACTATAACTACAATCGATAATAACAATTATCCAATATGGAACGTACCCTTTCCAGGAATCACTGTGTGCAATGTTAACAAAGTTTATGCGCCAGCAGCTGTTAAATTTACAAGGTTACTGTAAGATACTAATCGGATATAGGTAGGTATGCCATTTTGTAAATTTGTGTTATATTGGAATTTTTAGAATGGGTCATGGGATAAGTGAGGATGAAGCAATGGAATACTTGTCAAATTTAGCGAAATTAATTTTACCAACCAGAATAGATAGTCTATTTTTGAAAATGTTTTACACTTTGAAACGCATTGGGTATACAACGGAGCGTCTTATGTATGAATTAATGCAGCCTTGTGAAAATTTAATAACACAATGTGCTTGGTTGGGAAAATCTGTCGATTGTGATAGAATATTTCGTATTTCTAAATCTTCCCAGGGATTTTGTTGTTCATTTAATTACAAGCCAAATGGAAACGATCATGAAATATATGCGTAACGAATATTGGACTTTTATTTTGATGTTGAGAATATTCATGATACACTTTTACTTTAGGGACAACAAAATTAAACGTTCCAGCCGTCGCACAAAGTTTCCTATTTACAGAGTTTCGGGATATGGAGAAAATGTTGGTCTCAAATTGTTTTTAGATACAGAAATTGAGACTTATACAACGCATACTAAACCTTTTTATGGAGCTGAAATTTTAGTTCATGATGCAGAAGATTTTCCTCAGAGTTCGGATATAGTTGCAGTTGCTCAACCAGGTTTTCATGTCCACGTAAACGTTATACCAACCGTAGTTGTTAGTGATCCGGATATAAGAGATATACCAGCAAAGCGTAGGGGTTGCTATTTTAATGATGAACGGAATTTACGACGGGCAAACTACAGTTTTCACTCATGCATAACAGAATGTGCTATGGACACGATATTAAAAATATGTCGATGTGTACCGTTTTACTTTTCGGAACTTTGTATGTAATAACTAGGGCTCGCAACTTTATGCATATGAATAGGCGGAGCCAAATAGGATCTATTCAGATAGAAAATGTCTAATTGTGAATCAAATGATCAATTTTAATTTTGAACGAAATTAATTGCATTAATTTTTGAAAATCATTCAAAATCAATCCAATTTAAAATGTTTTGTTAAGTTGTGCCATACGTTTGGAATCGCCAGACAATTTTATCATTAAATTTCTTCCACAATTTTTTACATACAATATTTTCTTACAATTAGTCAAAATTCTTCTCTCAAAAATTATCTGATCCCTTTAATTAGGTTAACTTCATAATCGTTAAAAATTTTCAATTCTTCTTGAACGTAAAGTAACTTTGTATTAATTGGA
>JANTOP010046336.1:0-10118 GCA_027564815.1 Symmerus nobilis | reverse complement strand
ACCGGTATTACCGGTAATGGAATAAATATTTTCGGTAATACCGGTAATCGAGAAAACGGTAATATTGCAATCCCTAAATGTGTCGCTACTGTTTTTGCAAAATTTACTGGCAAAATGTTTTTGAGGTCAGATTTTGCTATTTGAACTTTGTTTGGTGCATACAACAATATTCGAAAGAATTTATTCTAAATGTTACATAATAATGAAATATGTTCATATTAACAACAATTAGTTTCGATTAATCAAATAAAAATAATAATAACTATAACTAAACACTAACTAACTAATAAATTACTGGCATTTACGAAATTTCGTAATATTTAATAATCAGATTGCAGTATAGCTATTTCAGTCGGATTTAAGTGTAAATAATTACAACAACGACTTTTCTTCTTACGAAATATATTCCAGTAATTTTGTTCTGTTCCAATAAATTCGGAACTAGTTTTTTTTTTTTTTTTTTGTAGATGTAGATTTGAAGTAGTCGCTTATTCTAGTTCACCCGATTTCTTTCTTTGTAACATTCAGTACATTTTGAATTGATTTTATATTTACTAAACTCGACGCTGTTATACATGTTGTGATACGCGTTATTGTATATTTATAGTAGGGAAAATGGAAAAAATGGGAAAAATTTGCCGCTTGATAAAGCAAGTGGTGATTTTCGCCAAAACACCATAGCACTGAGTAGGTGGATGAATTGGAAAATTATTGTGTGTTGCAATAATCATAATCATATAAAATATTTTCGGAAGCTGCAGCATATGTCATAAATTCTGTTATGATCCCATTATGGAATCCCAAATGCCAAACAGCCCGTATATAACGATTTTTTTTTCTTGTTTGTTTATTGGGGTTTCGCTATGTATGAGAGTGTATTTTGATATAGGAAATGTGAGTTGCTAAAAATTATTTCATTTTTTCTCTGTTATATTGTACGCGCATACTATATATTTTTACCTCAATAATATACTTTATATTGTATATCGGACCCCTTGAAAAATAAATGAGGCGAACTAATGGCAAGGCAAGAACAGCGATAATCGAATAAAAGGCAAATGTATGACCTAATCGAAATGGCTACATTTTTCCATACGAAAGTCTTCTCGCTTGCATCATATTTTATTATAAAATTCTCGATTATGGGAAGATAACAAAAAATACATAGAAGGAATAAAAGGAGCATAATATCCCCAATCCGACTATAGTACAGGGTATATATCCATTCACCGAATGACAACGTGTTTACCAGTAATAATAAATAATTTTTTAGAATATCCCGATATACTTATCTACTTTAGAGCCACCCCGAAAATGTAAATATAAAGACACATGTAAGTTTATATTAATACATGAAACCTTTTAACCTATTATCATACTTTCACCGCCCTCCCATTTCACTGAAATCAAAAGATAATCACAATTGAAGGGGCTTACCGATGTATAGATAGACCTAGGTAGGTATTATAGGGAATATTGAAGGTATCCTTATACTGTTAGACAGGTTTATTATAGGATAAAATGAAGATTAGTTGCGTTTCGTTATTAAAAATTAAATTACAGTTTTAATATAAATGTATATTGTATACTCGTATATACGAAAATTGATTGTAGGTACAACCGATTCCCTTAGGCTTACTGTAAACGTATACGACTAATTTTCCTCTTTCGGAAATTGTAGGTCTTTTTCGTCTAACGTTATTTTGCCGATATTATTGAAAATTAATTGCATTTAGATGCAGCTTACATATTGAGATTATAATTGAATTTTAGATGGAAAAAAATGTAGGGAATTATATTCAATTGGAAAATTGTTTAGAGGGATGGGAAAATCGATAGAAAATGAAATTTAGGAAATTTATTAGAGTTGAAAATGCTTTGTTAAGTAAATCTCGATCAATCAAATCTAAATCTAAATGAATTAAATCTAAAATAAAATCACTACCACCCTTACCATCTCGGAGAAATAAAGTAAAATCGTCATAGTTGGTATGTGCGAGTCAAGATATCAGTTGAATAATGTCATAATACCCAGATAAGTTATGTTTTTTATGGCAGTGATGCATGAAGAACGCAATTTAAAAAAAAACATTGAATTCGATCCATTTTGTGTGGGTTCATCATAATCGCATAAGTTCATGGAAGAGAACGGTGCTTAGGTTTTAGAATTTTAGATGTATCCAATCGTATTTAATTAAAATCTAAAAATCACGAACTTTCACATACAAAAAAATTTAAGATTCCGAATTTCCAATGCAATTCTTTTTTTCTTACCTATGAAGTGAAGCTTTTGACTGAATTTAAGAAAAGTCTTTGCGAGATACCCTTTATGTTATAAAAGCATTCTCTGATTAAGGGTAATGGCGCCATAGTTAACAACAGTGTCTACGGGGTTGGAATCAGGGCCATCGAGAGGAGGGTGGGAAAGGGGGGAAACCCCTCGGGCCCGGGCCAGGAAATTTGCATATTTCTTTGCTTAAATATTAAACAATTTTTCTGATAAAAAAGGCTACAATAAACTGTAAAGCCTCGTTTTACTTCAAGTGTTAACTTACTTTAAACGAAAATGGCACTAATTAGCGAATTAGTAGAAATCTGAAATCAATCATTTTTGGAAAATAATTTACTCAAATCAAGCTAATTTGTCATGAAATAAAGACAATTATAGGATGATCGTTGTCCAATGACTACCTCGATATTTATAGCTATAGCTGAGTGGCAATTACATAGGATGAATTCCGTGTTTCTGCCCACAAATTAGTAAGCAATTCGACTTATTTTATAAATTGCATATATACGCGGAATCCATAACCTTGAGAAATCTCATATAATCCGCGGCAGCTGTAACATCCTCTAACAGTCTAACACAAAGAATTTAAAAACAAATCTCCGGCGTTTCTTGTATTGTAGCGACTTACCTAATTGGGAAGGAAATTTAAAAATATTAATTTTATTTTTAAAATACGGAATTTAGACAGTAAAAAATTTTTACAACGATTATTATTATATTAAAATTACTTCCCTAGTCCCATCACTAATCAAGATATTTCATACGTTGCCATTCCTTTCAGCTCTCATATCAATGTTTTTTTAAAATTTAATTTCCATTACTATTTTTCTTTCGACTCTTTCTTTTAACTTTAACTTGGGCTTAGTTTCATAAGAGCTCCAATATCCCGTAATTCTAATTATTCAAACACTTTTTTTTAAACTTTCACTTTTCGCCACTACTACGTACTTTGTTAATTTTACTTCCGCGTGATTTGGTCCATCACTGATTTGCATACCATTTTCAAAACTCGCCCTTTTCTTCGACCTTTTCATAATTTCGGTGGCAGAAGCATAATTAAATTTTTATATTTTGTGTCGCATTTCTGTACATCCTGGCGGTGTCATTTAGAAATATATTCTTGAATCATTAGTGATGAGCGTCTATAAGTGTAATGGGCCCTCATCTACTTAATATCTAGATTTAATGTGTGTTTTAATATATAAATTAACCTCTAAACCAAATCTATAAATGGTCTAAAATAACCATTACAATACAGGTTACAGTTACAGTATATAGGACGAGTTTTTTTTTTTGTAACATTTAATTTTGTTGTAACTCTTGCTCTTTGTTTGACATACTGGATAATCAAAAAATGAAATGACATACACGCGCATGCGTATGAAAATACACCAACCTCAAACTGACAGAACAACCTCAAGCTCAAATTAACTAACAGAATAGATTTTCAAGCCAAACTTTTGGCTTGGACAAGCTTCATGCTTTAGTTTACATGCTTGCACGTACAAGCCAATTGACGCAAATGCATGAACGTATAAACCGACCTTTATACAAATTTACAAACTACGGAGGTGATATTTTCGCCAGTTATTGTGCTTTTTCAACTTAGTTCTGATTTTTTTTTCTTCAATCTTTCATTTTGTTGAATTTCTTCGAATAAACAAGAAAAGAATTTTTAAGAACATAAATTTTCTTACATATTAAATTTTTTTTCATTGATTTCTTATGCTTTCTTATTTGGTTATAACAAGATTCATGTCTCACGTTTTTTCTTTTTTTTCTTTTTCAAATTAAATTTTGTTTAAAATTATTTAAACTTAAGAAAGTTGCCAAACCAAGAATAACCTAAAATTAAAAGTATAAAGGTAACCCACAATTTTATTTAAATATTAGAGTTACCCACGGTTTTAATTTGCTAAATAAAAATTAAGCATCAAATACGAAATGAAAAAAAAAAGCCAATTATGTTTCATGTCATCTTTTTACGGAAAAATGAGAACATTATCTAGACTCATCACCCGATAAGCTTCCTACACATTTGTATGTATGACCGGTTCCTTGCAGACACCCAGGATAATAAATTTTAAAGAATTGAATTGGCGGACAACTTTTATGTGTAGGTAGGTTCTGTAAGTTACTTGTATCGTTGTTTTTTTTTCTACTCTTAAATAAAGTTATTTAGATTTACAAGTTATCTTATTAACACATGATATTTCCAAGATTTTTTTTTTATTAAAAGTAATAAATGAAATATACTTTTTTTATAAATATATCGGCTGACCGGATAATTCGTTAATTTGTACCTAATATGAAATATTAATAATCACTGCAGATTAAGGTATTGGTAAGTAGTTTATAATAAGTTTCTCCCTGGAGTAACGTTCTATTACTTCCATTAGGGATAAACTTTTATTACTTAGAATAAAAGCAGGTAACTAGTCACAACATATAGACGCAAGAATTTACCCGTTAAAAATAATCAATTTATTTACTAATTTTTTAATTTGGCAATTCGGTACTGAAACCAGATAGAGAAATACTCATATTGTAAGCCTCATTTTAAGCCGTAGACATAAAGCCTCCAATTCTCCACCTTCGAAATACGTTGGCTGCCCTGGACGCTCTTTATCTTTGGGATCGAATTGACCACTATTAAAACCTTTAAACTACATCTCACTTGTATTAATGTGTGGAGCGAAGTAGAGGTTGGTTGCTAATTAGCAACCTGTTAATATTTAGCTATTAGGTTATTAAGTTAGCAGTTATTAGCAGCTACGGATTTCTGAAAATAACAGGTTTGAAATTAGCAGTTATAGTTTGATTATTGCTTTTTTACATATAAGGTCCTCCAAACCTAATATATCATATTTGGTAAATTAGAAATTTTATTATTTATTATGCGGCCATTACACGATCAGTAATACTGACAGTAGTGCATCAGTATCCATTTCCATATGGTCTCTTACGTATTATAATAATTCTAGATGCCAAATATGATGAATAATTTTAGCACACACACGATCAATAATATTGCTAATATCCCCACCACTTTTCAATACTGATGCTTGAAAATTAAAATATTTTAATCTTCATCAGTATTCAATATCGCTCCATCAGTATCTCCATTATACGATCAGTAATATTCACAATATTGATGATACTATCAGTATTACTGATCGTGTAATGGCTGCAGTAAACATAATGCATTTGTTTAATGCCAGGACACTTAGCCAATCCCAGAATTGCCAAATTAGCCATATTTATAAGTATGCACTTATATACACTTTGTGTTTTCTAGAAAGGGAAATTGTGTAGGAAACCGCTCGCTGCGATCCAATAACGTAACTATTAGAAAAATTAATAATAGGAATAATCAACTGCAAAATTGAACTTCGATATTCTAAGTATCCGTTTTTGGATAAATTTATTTATTTAAAAAATTTATAAGCAAAATAATAGGAGCATAATAATTTTCATCTTTCCGAACTATCAAGCCTGATGAAGTTAGAAAAGACTATTTGAAGGAAATATTATAAAATAATATATTCATGAGGAAAGAAAGCATCAAATAATACAATGGATTTGGCTGTTCAACGTGGATAAGAATATTGCTTAAGAAACCTATAAAACTCTGTCAGAATTACAACAAGAAAAAAAGCTCTCAATGTACATAATTTGTGAAAGTAATATACAAACTTTCATCTTATCGTTTTGTAAAAGATTCGAGATGCAAGTTTTACTCAATTAAACTTGTCCTTGTAATTATATTATTTATGACGTCATTTGAAATGTAATTATGAAAGTCGTTAGGCTTAAATTATCTTAAGATGTAAGAAGTTAAAGCTGGTAGAATAAGTTTATCCATAAGATGAATTTTGCATATTACTTTCACATATATATTCTTTTAAATCCCAAATAGAGTAGATTGTCATTGCATCCTTATATGCGTTTTAAGATATGTGTTTAGAGACGAGTAGGATTTACAAGCATGAAATTTATTATATGCACACCAATGTCATGATGTAATAATGCCATTCTATCTTTGGCAACACATTTTTCTTCCTCTGGAATAACAATGTTTTATAGCTCTCAAGATAATCTTCATTTTGATAGAGTACTTTTTTCATCGCTTTTTTTCACGTGATAACCGTAAGCTCTAAATCAAGTCTCGTATATGAATGACAAAATTAAGAAATGAATTATGTGAATCAGGAATCTATATTAGGTAGATCAGGAAACCAATGAAATTAAACCAAATTTAGATATTTTAGAAACATTGCATAAAATGATGGAAAGCGTATAGAAGAGCAAAAGCCATTTCCATCCCAGAACAATTCGTTTAAATCAATTAACGCTTTGATAAAAGCGACATAACTTCTAACACAATTCGAATGTAGACAATACTGAACTGGAAGAATTACTCGGTTCTTCTAGACTTATCCACCAAAAATCATAAAAACGTAGAAATTGGATAAATTTTCGTTGGGTTAGGATATGTAAAAGTACGTACATGTGGATTATCTATCTGTCAACTGTTCGGGTGAATGTTTTATGCAATTCCATTCAAATAATTCTCACCATTCAGAATGAAAATGTCTTCAATTTTTAATGAGCTATATGGTTGTTTAGAAATCTCAATCGAATAAGGAAAATAAGAAAATGATTCTAAACAACTTGAACAAATCTCCTTGTTGTTCTTCATTAAAACTATAATAAGATTTTTTAATCATTAAATATAAATTTCAAAGAGATCAATACAAAATCTAGTTATTACTCATTCCCAAAACAAAAGTATGATAATGTTAGAAATTGTTACATGACACACACACATTATGGCTCAGAACTTTTAAATAATGATAGGGTTTACAAAGGATGTTATTTCCGTAAAAAAAGGACAAGTTAAACGTATACGATACAACATTTTCCAACAAACGCACATATCCTTTATTTTGTTAATCTAATGATTACAATAGAAAACAAAGAAAATGAAAACCTGCATTATCTCATTGTTCTGGACTAACTTAAATTCACATGACTTTTTCTATATTTGAAAGATTTGTAAGTCCTTCAATTCAATCTGTTTTTCTTTTCTTTTCTGTCGTTTTCACACTTTTGTCCTCTTATTACTCTTTCATTTTCATCTTATCATCCGTACACATAATATACGGAATACAAATGGATAATAAGTAAGGACAACGTTTAGAAAAATAATAAGCCAAACAGGAGAGGACGATAAGGATAAGGAACTAAACGACCCTATACATAAATGATAAAAAATAAAATATGGGAAAAAGTAAACCCCAAGAAAATTCGTTTTCTTTTTACCAGCACAAATCGAAAATGTTTCTAATATCCATTTACTTCTTACTTTCCCCTCATAACGCTGTACGAGTAGGAAAAGTTTAAATATACGGAGGCCCATTAAAAAGAAAAGAAAACTCGAACGCACGTTACATGGTAGGTACAAGTCGATAGAAAAGTCAAGAAACCCAGAAACTACCTAAATGACTTGCAAAAATTTTCATAATTCTATTGTCAAAATAAAAAATTTGTCATTTTTCATGTGAAGGGTGACCCTCAAAACTCATTTGTTTCCATTGTATGATGTGACATATTTCATTCTATTCAATTGAATTAGATGCCCCATCAGAATAATGTAATGAAATTATTGGGGTTGGAAACGAATATTTTTTATATTTTTTTTTAGTTGAATGTAAGATACGCAACAATTTTTACTTAAAATCTATATGGCAAAGTAAGAAGTTTTTATTCTCTTGAGATTTGCTATTTTTTCATTCGTCGAATCTGTTTCGAAATGAATCAAAGCTGTTTAGAAATTGTAAAATTCTTGCCAGGTGGATGAATATCTTTCAAATTTATTAGGCCATTATAGAGGAATTAGATGTATAAAAAAGGGCATGTTTTAATTAACCAAATTATTGAAAATAACTTAAATTGATTTAATTCTGCTACTGATTTTTGGCCCAAAGGTGATTGCTGTGAGAGATTTTATATTCTCACCAACAATCTCGAATCAATTGACAATGTCGAGCTCAGTTCAGACGCGATAATAACCAATACAACATATTGTTTATAACAATGCCATTACTGCAAATGTTGACGACGTGATCCTAACGACGGATAATGTTTTAGACATACCCAATTATAATAATAATTTTATGTTAATTTATTATCAAAACGTAAGGAGGCTTAGGACTAAAGTACAAGATTTTTTTATTTCAGTTACCGCTTCTGACTATGATATAATAATGTTAAGTGAGACGTGGTTGAACAGTTCCGTTCATAGTTCCGAACTATTTGACTCTGGCTACTTGGTGTATAGGACAGATAGATCTTCAGTCAACAGTCTTAAATCAGACGGTGGTGGTGTTGCCATTGCTGTCAATTCGAGATACGATAGTGAGTTGGTTGAGGTCGACAACACTTCTTACTTGAAAATATTATTCGTTAAAGTGCATCTAAAGAGTAAGTAGCTATTCTTATGTTCTGTTTGCATGCCTCCAGGCATGCCTGAGGATGTGTATGTCTCGTATGCCAATGCATTTAACGAGTTTTCCAAACTGACATTGTGGTAACTGTTGGCGATTTCAACCTGTAATATTTTGAGTTTGAGATACTGTTCACTACAGATCTATACCAATTAAATAATGTTGTAAATTATCATGCACGTATATTAGACTATGTCTGGGTAACTGACGTGGATAATGTTAGTATATCGAAATGCGAAGATGCACTGTCGAAGATTGACTCGTTTCACATACCAATTGAAATAAACTTAAACACCAATATTAATGACGCGTTCCCAGCAGTTGTGCCTCAAAGTGTGTTTGATTTTAAAAAAGCAGACTTTGCAGGTCTAAATAAGCGCTTAGTCAATACAAATTGGTCATCAATTTTCGGTCCGACCGACAGTGTTGATAAACTTGTAAGCCCTTCTATAACATTTTAGTCGAGGGTTTTGAAAAATGTGTACCAAAACAACGCATAGTCACACACAAACATCCGCCTTAGTACTCTAGATCATTATTGACCTTGAAAAATAGGGAAAATAAGGCCTATCTTATTTTACAATTGTCAGGTAACTCGTTAGATTACTTACGTTACGTGGCTCTGAGGCGCCGCTTTCAGAGTATGCAAACAGTAGCGTATAAACAATATCTAGACGATATTCAATCGGATTTGGTAAATAACCGCAAACGATTTTGGACGTATGTGAAGACAAAAAAGAGATCCATTGGCTATCGGTAAATTACCGGTAAACCGGTAATGGATTTTTTAATTACCGAATTACCGGTAATGAAAAAATCCGGTACATTTGCAATCCCTATCGTCTTTGCGTTGCTTTGTACTTTAATCAGAAACTTTACATAATTTCATGTTTGTATCATTTTGCCCCGTGTATCATATTGCCCCGCCTTACTCTAATTCCTGCGAATGAACTTTTCTACGTGTTATTCCGTGACGACTACAATTTTTTAAAAATGGGTACGAATGCATTTGTCTAATGATCGGAAGTGCTTTTATATTAGAGTCTGCAAGCTGTATTATTTTTCTAAAAATGATTTGTGGAAGTATACAAATGTTTTCTATAGATACATAACATTTAAAAGTGTGATTTCACAAATCTGTGATTTTGGAATGACCCTATTGATAAAATGATTAGAACGGGTGGTCTGATATAATAAAGTGGCCTGATTCATACAGTCTATTTTCAAAGTGTGTACACTGGGGTGGCAAATTTTTGTATGGAATTGCAATCAGTTAAAATATCATTCGGGCCACTCTTTAAATATTTTTGGCTATTCCT
>JANTOP010046335.1:0-24505 GCA_027564815.1 Symmerus nobilis | reverse complement strand
GGAATAAAACACACTTAAATTAAATCGATTAGCGTTTCTGCATAACATTCCTCCCCCCTCACCCATCCGACGAAACTCTATCCATTACCCAGTACGAAACTGCAGTTAATTTGTTATCTGTTTAGAGATGTGAGATGGGGTTGATCCTTATCTATCATTATCATTCCAAGCAGTCAGTAATAAAATTATATGAAATAAATGGGAAATTAGTTAGATAATTAAATAAATATTAAATTAAATTTTTCTTATCTTCTTATATTTAATAAAAAACGAATGGAAGGAATGGAAGGAAATATTTTCATACAAACAAATTTGGTAGAAAGAGAATTTCATAAGAGGTGATCTAGGAATTATGATCATTAGTATGCTTATATCTATATATATATATATATATCTATACTTATTTTTATTAGTAAATTTAATATTCTCTGAAATCTTTGGAAAATAAGGAAGATTTTCTTCGTCAAGCAAATCATTGATTTTGTTACCCCGCAAAAATCGAATTATTGGGTAGTAATAATTTAAAATAATTAAAAATAGCTTTTAATTTGGCGCAATTTGGCGGAATTTATTTTTCCCGGATAGCCGATAAGCTAAATGATGAGACTAATTTCAGCGTTTCGAGATAAAAAATTATTTGAGCGAATTAGGGACTTCCTTAGAAAAGTTTATGAATTTCTTTGTAAATTCCGATGTCAATTTATGCAACTAAAATTTTGATTAACAAAATTTACCTAAATTCGCTGAATTAATTTTTCGCGGATAGCCGATAAGCTAAAGGATCATACTAATTTCAGGTCATTCAGATAAAAAATTATTTAAGCGAATTAGGTACTTAGAAAAATTCATGTATTTGTTTGTAAATGCCGAGGTCAATTTCTGCAATTAAAATTTTGTGTAGCAAAAATTGTCCAAATTGGCTGAATTAATTTTTCGTAGATAGCCGATGAGCTAAAGGATCACACTAATTTCAGGTCATCGAGATAAAAAATTATTTAAGCGAATTTGGTACTTCCTTAGGAAAATTCATGAATTTGTTTGTAAATCCCGAGGTCAATTTTTGCAATTAAAATTTTGTTTGCAAAAATTGCCCAAATTGGCTGAATAAATTTTTCGCGGATAGCCGATAAGCTAAAGGATCACACTAATTTCAGGTCATCGAGATAAAAAATTATTTAAGCGAATTAGGGACTTCCTTAGAAAAATTCATGAATTTCTTTGTAAATCCCGAGGTAAATTTTTGCAACCAAAATTTGGATTAACAAAATTTATCCAAATTGGCTGAATTAATTTTTCGTAGATAGCCGATGAGCTACAGGTTCAGACACAGTTTCGAGTTTCGAGATAAAAAATTATAAGACCGAATTATGAGCTTTCCTTTCAAAAATTGATTAATTTCCGATACATCTCTTTGAAAATATATTTTAATTTAAAATTTTGTTAAGAAAAGGTTGCCCAATTTGGCTGAACTTATTTTTCCCGGATAGCCGGTGAGCTAACTGATCAGATTAATTTCAGGGTTTCGAGATAAAAAATTAATTGACCACATTACGAGCGATCCTTAGGGTAATTGACTAATTTCCGATATCATCTCTTTGTAAATAGCGGGTTAAATTTTGAAAATTAAATAAAAAAAATTATAGCAATTTTTTAATAAAGTGGCTAATTTAAATTTCATTTTAATTTTAATTTTGAGAAACTAATTTGTTCATTTCTCATTTGGAAACCATTCTCCGTTATTATGAATTTCCTAATCTCCAAAGAAAATGTTTGGCAAAATCCGAATTTCTTCAGAACGGGAAAATTATGAAAATAACAACTAAATTGTTGAATTGGTCGGATTTCTTAAAAATCGATTTTTTGACGTAATTTTAAAAATATAATTTGTTCGACAACCCCTTAAGGTTTTTATGTCATTATCTTGAATAAATCGTGCCCTAAATAAATCGAAACCAAAATTTTAAAATTTAAAATTTTCCAATAAATGACAGAAATTATTTCTGGAAAATGACATTTTAATAATTATATCATAAGTAAACCTCCACCAAAATTAAGGGGTTAATTGTATTAAAATTCTGAGAAAGTAATTTCTTTATTATTCATTTGGGAAGAATTTTGTGTCATTAGATTTTCCTCGTGCCGAAGAAAATGTTTAGAAAATTCTATATTTCTTCAGAACCGATCAGAACATTTATGTTCCAAAAAATTTGAAATGATAGGATTTCCGAACAACCCCAATTATTAATTGATAAGCTTAGGGAGCTTTAATTTATCAGTAGTTAAAATAGAAAATAATTCCTTAAAACCCTAAGTACGTCCAATATTTCCAAACATAAACCTATGGACTTATTTGATTTTCATAACTTTTAATTATCATAATCTTTGATATATCCTTTTCATTTACCATTTAATCAATATTAAAACCGTTCATTTACAGTGGGTCTGATCTGACCACTGAATGGGGGAGGTTAAGCCATTTGAATGGCCTAAGGAATTTTCTATTGATATGTTTGTGTTTTGGGGGGAAGGGTCGAAATGATAATAGGAAAGATAAAATTATTAAAGGATTTATATTATCATAATACTCTGAATAAATCATTAGACTCGTTGGTTCAAATAAATATGGGTAAATATGGTCGGTCAATCTATGGAATGGAATTTTCATTATTTATTGAGATAAAATAGGAAATATCATGAATTTCTCTGATATCAATTTATCATTTTATATTTCAGATTCAATGGTTTATTATTAGAAGCTGGAAAGGTAAGGTTTTTTACAGTGGCGTGCGGTCTAATACGGAGAAGGCACAGAGCACACCTTATCCCCAGTCATCAAGCTTATCCAAAGCTTTTAAATTAAATATAATGTTATTTTATTCATTATCAAATCTGACTTATCTCTCGATAAATAATTTTAATCCGAAATCGGAACGCTTTCGTTAAAAGCTTTGCCGAAAATTAAAATTTCTGCGGAAGCTTTAATTTAATGTTTTTTGGGGAAAATTTGAAATTTTATGAAAGGACCGAATCTGGATAGAAAATAAAATTTAGATTCCAAATCATATAAATGACATTTTAATTTTGAGCTTTCAATAAGCTTACGAGATTATTTAAGCTTGATTTTAGAAAACGTTGAAATTTCATAAATGGGCTGTTATCTGCATCGAAAATAGATTTTTAAACGTAGTAAATTAAGTTCAAAACTTAGAGCTTTTTCGTTGAGCTTTTAATAGTTTGGACAAACTTTCTGCGAAAATTCCATATTTCATTTAAATTTAATGAATGGGGTAAAAATTCGATTCCAAATTATATAAAAAGACATTTTAATTTTAAGCTTTCAATGAGCTTACGAAATTTTTTGAGCTTTTTTTGAGAAAATTTGAAATTTGGTAAAAGCATCGTTATTTGGATAGAAAATGGTTTTAAAACGTAAAAAATAAGGTTACGAAAATTAAGCTTTCCGGGAGCTTTTAAGTTTTTGCAGAGCTTTTGTACGAAAAGTTTAGTTTTGATATTTTTGTATTTTTCCTCAACTAATTTACAAACTGCTTGCGTCATTACATTTTTTTGGATCCGAAGAAAATTATCGGGAAATCCGCATCAAATTCCGCGATGTTGGACATACAAATTTCTCGCTGCCTTTATCAATTTCTGGTATTTCTTGGATAAATTTCGATTTTTCCGAAATATTTAATTTTTGTATTTTTACCAAACTGTCAAAGCAACTTTCTGCGTTTTTATATTTAATTTCCGGCCAATGTTGACCACACGCCACTGGTTTTTTAATGGTAAGTTATTCTGGGCTCTCAAGTTATTAATTGAGAGGAAGAAAATCTGTAGGTTAGTTACCCATTAAAAATACATTTTAATTTTAATCTTTCTTTCCATTACTTGCAACTTTTAGTTTCAAGAACTACTTATTTTATTTTCCTAGTTGGGATATCTAAATACAAATCGTTGCTGTATAAAATCATACTCAGATCTCATCATGATCATAATATATGATTATGATATGTAAGTAACCTACAACTACACCCTCCTTGTTTCAGGTGCAACCAGAAAAAAAATTCCCTTTTAATTATTTCTAATTAAACGCGCCCGCTTTTTCGTCCTTTTCTCTTTTTGTGTATGCTGTGCAACGTTTTGTATTATTTTTATTTAATTTTTTTTCTATATTAAATTAAATACCCTACGGGTACAGAAGAGGAAACTCATACAGTTTATAAAGCTTTTATAGATATAAGGATTTCACCAGAACAAAAAAAAAATGTATGACAGAAGAAAATGGTATATGAAATATATAAGGACTCGAAAAGTAAATTCGTTAATTTTGTCAATATGAAAACCCCAACCCAACACAAAAGGAGGATTTTTTTGTATCTAACATTAAACGTAAAAAAAGGATGTTTCAGAAGTGAATTAAAAAAATTCGATTTTCACCTGAAAAGAATCCTTTTAAAAATCCATCACCCTCTACCTGTTTTACAATGAATATAAGTTAAAATAGGAATTTATGAGACTAGAGTTTTTAATGAAAAAAAAGTAATTATAAAAAGATCCTGACGATATCTAGGTATTTATTTAATTATGATTTTGAAAGGAAAGAATTAAACTCATTAAATCTAAATTTTCATATATATTTTATTAAATCGTTTCAAGTCCTTTTCTCAATTTTCAATTAGCACGTTTCTGTTGAAAAACCATTTTCCGAAAGACTTGTCGCTACTAAGAATATAAATTACTAACAATTCCTCTATGAATTTTGTGCATGAAATTCATAATGAACCAGAATGTCCGGTTTAAATATTCCGAAATATTTAATTTTCAACATTTCATCCGGGAAATTGAAAATTCCCAAATGATCAATCAATCATTAAATTAACAAAATTATTCTAAACATTTTCAAAGTTACATATATTATTATTTTGGAAAACAAGAACGGATTAAATCCCCAAATGAATATCTGTCAATTTTATCTTAATTTTACACGCATTCCGGAAAATTATTTTCCATATTTTGTGAAAATGAGAAAATGATAATATTATTATATCGAATTTCCTGTATTAAATAATTGAAATTGAAATAATTTTTTTTTTATCGTCCTGTGGTATAAAAGGATATAATAATTGCATAACCGGTTTAACTGCATTCAATTCAATATTGGATTTTTAATATTAGAAAAATGAAAAACATGAATTTTCTCATGTTTTAATCGAATTAACACAATTTTCCCATTCTGTTTTTGATGTCCCATATTCCGAACATATACCGAATCGATTTTATATCATGTCCGAATATCTAATATTTTGTATCCTAGAGGAAGTATCCCCAATAGTGGACCCCTCTAAGGAACCAATTCACTTCGTATCTAGGTCCACTATCAAGTTCATTCCCCTATAGAAAATATCATTTAAAAAGCCAGATGCATCCGATTTTGGAAAAGGACATTTGATAGAATTTATTAGATAAATTTTCATATTATATTGACCAGATTTTATGAAAATGGGATTAAATTTAATTTATACAAATAAATATATGGAAATGGGAAAACTGCATCCTGAAATTGCTAGACCTTTAATAATATAATTAAATTTTAAATTTAATTTTATTAGTCGATTTAAACAAAATGAGGATTAGATTTTAATAATAATTAAAGGAAATGGATTTTCTTTCAAGCAAGGACAGGGAATTAATTTCATTCCAAACTGCAGGACTGAAAGTTTATTTTATTTCATATTTATTATACATAATTTCTTAATAAATAATTTCCTTAAATTAATTAATTAAAAATCGTATATACAAACCTGTAATGAAAATGCGCACACAACCGATCCGGCGATACCGTTTGGTGGTGTGGTAAATGTCCCATAAATTAATTTTGAATTTGTGTGCCCGTAGAGTCCTTCCACTAAACCGCTAGCCGATTCTGAGAAAGATATGAAATAAGAAAAAACGGGTTAAAACACCCCAAATTTCATTAATCGGGGTTTATCCCCAAATTATCGAAATTTAATAAATATTCTTAACAATTTGCCGATAATTGACGATGCTTTTCCGATCAACACCGATAAGAAGAAAGAAAAAATAAGAACAATTCGGCAAATCTCCGAATAATATCGGAAAAATGTCAGAAAAAATCGCTGACATTCAAAAAAAGTGCGGTAATGTCGGGAAGCTAATTGAAAGGAAATGAGGTTCAGGACTCAAGGATAAATCCCAGAATCGTCGAATATCATTGCCCGATTTTAAAAATTCTTACCTACTCATAGTACCATTAAAAACCGATTAAAACTTCTCGTTCCTAGTAGCAGAGTTCAAGGATGAATCCCAGAACCTCCGAAGATTGAAGTCCGATTTGAAAATTTTTTTTTCTGTTGGAACCTATTCAAGTTTTCATTACAATTAATTCAAAACTTCTCGTTCCTAGGAGTCATTTTCCAAGATGATTCCCAGAAACTCCGAAGATAACCGTCCGATTTGAAAAATTCCTTTTCTGTTAGAACCCGTTTAAGGTGCCATTGTGATTTATTTCAAACTTCCCGTTCCTAGGAGTCGGGTTCCAAGATGAATCCCAGAACTTCCAAAGATTACCGTACGATTTGAAAAATTCTTTTTCTGCTAGAACCGATTCAAGATGCTTTTGTGATTTATTTAAAACTTCCCGTTCCAAGGAGTCGGGTTCCAAGATGACTCCCAGAATCTCCGAAGATTGCCGTCCGATTTGAAAAATTATTTTTCTGTTAGAACCGATTCAAGGTTCCCTTGTGATTTATTTAAAACTTCCCGTTCCTAGGAGTCGGGTTCCAAGATGACTCCCAGAACCTCCGAAGATTACCGTCCGATTTGAAAAATTATTTTTTTGCTGGAACCCTTTCAAGGTGCCGTTAAAAACCGATTAAAATTTCTCGTTTATTATAAAAAGGATATACGAGTAAAGTGTAGGATGTCCCATTTATAGCATAAATCAAAATAAAACGTTCCAAATGGATGCATCCAAAATCCAAATAATCAACATAATTTGTAATATAAAGTTAAAAGAAAACTCACTCTATATTTTACAGGGGGTTTTTTTTAGAGAGTTCCAAATGTAATAACTAAGTAATTTATATTTCTATAAGACAACCAACAAAGTACGGATTTTAGATGAACCCAGTTCCGAGATAATTTTATTTGAATATTATACAAATAGAAAACTCGGAAAGATAAGTTAAAAAAAAGTAGTTCCTGGCAAAAGTTATCTCACAAAATTAACTAGTAATTTCAAAGCAAAAATTTGTTATATTGTAAGAAGAAGAAAAAAAAATCAGGAAGCACAACTCTTGTTACAATTCAATTCTAATATTTTCTTATCTTATTCTTCATCTTCTCTATATTAAAGGAAATGGTGAAGAAAGCATACAAGAGTCCAGCTTAAAGTTTCTTATATACCCACCGGATAGACATATTTAAACAAGAGTTAAAGAGTAAAGAAAATTGTTAACTTTTCTGGGATATATCCAGTACAGGTCCTGTTCAATTTAAGAATACCCAATCTAATTTATTTAAATTATATATCTTAAAATTTTTGATTAAAAGAATTCGAATATTAAGAAGATAATCGTTGAATAGAGATGTTCCCCCATGGGGATCTTAAGTTTCCTTGTATCCTTATCAATAATCCTTCAAATCCCTATGTTTTATATTTAACTTTATACATGTAATTTAATTAAAATTCGAACAGTTGGACTAATGTGAAAAACTTACTTTACAATTCTTTTAATTTAAAAAGAATGCATATTCAAGCTTAAATTAAAAATAATCCTTGTAAAACATTTGCTTTCATATAAATCCTTTAGGTTAGGGAGGGGGTACAGTTTCTAGATCATCTAAGTTTTATATGAGAAAAAAAATGCCAGTTGCTTTCTATTAGATATTTATGTTGAATATTATGGGAACATTACCCTAGTGGGGTTAGTCACAAGAAAAGCTCGTAACGAACGAAATATAAATTAGAAGGAAATTAATTATTATTTAATTTTAATTGGGAAACTCAAAATTATGCTTCGAAATCGTAGAAAAAAAAATTTACCCACTTAAATTCGAACCCCTGCGCCTCATACGTATGGTATAATACACATATGAGTACATACATTACCATTTTTAATTTTTCCCAGGGTAAAAGAATAAAAGAAAAATCAAGGAAAAAAATTCCAGAGGCCATATAAAAAATCATTTGCGATTCCTTTCCATGGAACCGTACGAGTAGGCTATTACTGCATCCCAAATGATTTTTCCGTTCGTCTGCCACGTAATATACCTTATCTGACAACCCAGTGTGGTGGAAAAATCATTTTGAAAATAGGGTTTGAGTGGAAATTAAATTAAAAAACTGAAGAAAATAAAAGAGGATGAAAAAAAATAAAATAATGGGTAACGAACAATTCAAACGCAAATGTGATATTCCAACTTTTCAATTTCATCGGTCACATATATGTAGTTAGGATATAAGGTAAAGGATATAAAATAAATGCAAGCAATTCCGTCTCTCTTCAGAAACATGAATATATACTTATGTGAAAACGCCACAGGGATGCCGCCACTATGTCGTATATACGGCTACCAACCTACATTGTACGGAGGGATTTATAAAAAAAAGGGATGAAAAGGAAAAACAATGGAAAACGGCGTCGAGACTTATCATTCAAATTGAGGTAAAAAATAAAGTCCCATACAATCACTATGGATATGTGATGGCTTCAAATACCCCGAGTTGGATGCAAATAAGTTGCTGACAAGACAACCAATATTAGATGAATATAACCAAAACCCACAGTCTAGTTGCATACACAATAAATTAATTATATTTATAAATTGACGCACGTTTCACTGGTTGTTACATACAATCCATATAAATGATCCTTAATTTTAGGATATTAGACAAAAAGAAAAATAAATTCTACTTACGTATCTCATTGAAATAAAATGGGAAATCACCGGTTATCGAACAATTTAACCGTGATTTCAGAAATGATGTCCATCGATTACGGAAACGATGCGGACCACCTTTGTCCCATTTACATACTCTGGCCACACGTGAAAATACCGACTGTAATACATTGAATTTAAAATTATTTTATTATTAATATTAAGATGTATATATACTTTTACTGAATTAATTAAAAAGGATAAACCAATCATGTAAATTTTCCACTCCATTCAATATTAAACCCGATCCCCATCCCTATCCATTCACATAACTTTCCACTGGTTTCAATTCGAAAAATATTAATTAAGTTTTAAAGGACGATTTCAAGAAAACTATATATGGAAGGATAATATATAAAATATATATATAAGATTCGATAACATTTTAATTTATGAAAAGAATTTAATTATTAATAAAGAAATTTATATTGTAGAAAAGGATATCCCATATCCATCTCCTCATTTAACTACATAATTAATGAGATAAAATATAATGGAAAAGGTTGAAAATAGTATCCGTCTTCTCCCGTATATTCTGACAAAAATATTCCCGGTAAAAACTCATCCGATTAAAAGTTGATGGAAAATAGAAAAGCCATTTTCCAACCTTCTCCCTTTCTGTTAAAAAAAAATTTCGTAACCTCCGTGACATTTAATAATCAATCTCAAAAATGGTTTGGAAATTTCTCGGATGTTATTTGAAATACATACATGTAATCGTTAAAATTCGTTACCCGCGAGATCAATTTTTAATTTCAAAATTTTATTAAGAAAATTTTTCCCAATTCGGTTGAATTTATTTTTCTTGAATAGCCGAATAGCTAAATTAAAAAGTAATTTCCCAATTTTGAAATTAAAAATTAATTAAGCCAATTACGAGATTTTTTTTTAAAAAAAATTGATTATTTTCTGGATGAACCCCTTTGTTAACCGAGAGATCAATTTTTAATCACAAAATTTTGTTAAGAAAATTTTGTCTAATTCGGCTGAATTAATTTTTCCTGGATAGCCGAAGAGCTAAATTAATATGTGATTTCCCGGTTTTGAGATAAAAAATCATTTAAGCCAAATACGAGCTTTTAGCTAAAAGAAATTGATTATTTTCTGATATATCTCTTTGGTACTTGCGAAATCAATTTTTGTAATCAAAATTTTATTAAGTAAACGTTGTCCAATTTGGCTGAACGATATATTTCTGGATAGCCAATGAGCTTAATTAAAAAGTAATTTCCCGGTTTTGAGATAAAAAATTATTTAAGAAAATTACGAGCTTTTTTCAGATTTTTTTAATTCACTTTTGAAAGTGCAAGAAACCATACAGTATAAAATATCGAATACAGGATATATTCCTATTAAATATAGGATATTTTCCATCATATGAAGCCAAATCAAACTATTTTCACCTTTAATAATCTTATTTTTACCTTGCAAAATCCTATTTTTAAAATGCAAATGCCTATCACCCATTTTTAACGTTTGCTTGCTATTGCACTTTCCCTTAATGCACTTTTCTCGTATGGCTTATTACACGCCGCCTAACGAGCCTCAACTAGGAAATTGATTTTACCGGCGAATGCAATAGGAGTTTATAAGTTTGAAATTTATTTTCCATCCTGGAAATTGAAAATTTTCTAAGAAAGATTTAAAAAAATCTCATCGAAAGATGTAAATTAAAATATTATTTTTGGCAGAATCTAATTTCCCTCCCAATAATTAAATTTAAATGAAATTCAAAATTCTCGTTAAAAAGCTCCGTGGAAAATTCAAATCTCAACAAAAAGCTTTAATGAATTGAATGGGATTGAAGGCAAATTATCATGAAGGCATTCATAGTCTTTGTTTTCCCTTTCCCGTAAAAATTCATCTATCGGCCCAAGATTTCTAAAAAATATAAGCTTTTAATGAGCTTTCGAGGTTTTTGAAGTATTTGGAGAGGGAGGGGGGGGGGGTGGAATTTAAAATTTCGTGATAGGAGCTATATCTGGATAGAAAAGAGATTTTACCAAGTAAAAAATCATGTAGCTCGAAACTCAAAGCTTTTTTTGAGCTTACAAAGAATCTTTTAGTGAAAATTTCATATTTTATCGACATTTAATGAATCGAATAAAAATTAGATTCCAAATTTTTTAAAGTGACAATTTAATTTTAAGCTTCCAATGAGCTCTCGAGATTTTTGAAGCTTTTTTTTTTAGAAAAAATCGAAATTTCGTTAAAGGATCATTATTTGGATAGAAAATGGATTTTTAGACGTAAAAAATAAAGTTCAAAAATTATAGCTTTCGTTGAGCTTTTAATAGTTTAGATAAGCTTTCTGCGAAAATTTCATATTTCGTTCAAGTTTAATAAATCGGAAAAAAATTCGATTCAAAATTATATAAAAACATATCATAATTTTAAACATTCAATGAGCTTTCGAGATTTTTCTAGCTTTTGATTGGGAAAATTTGAAATTTCGTTTAAGGATTGTTGTCTCGATAGAAAATAGATTTAAAAACGTAAAAAATATGGTTCGAAAAATAAAGCTTTCTGGGAGCTTTAAGGTTTTGCAGAGCTTTTGTACGAAAAGTCTAGTTTTGATATTTTTGTATTTTTCCTCAACTAACTTATGAACTTTTTGCATAATTACCCGATGTCCGATATTCAAATTTCTCAATGCGAGCTTTACGAATTTTTTTTTTTCTCCGATAAATGTAAACTTTTCGAAATATTTAATTTTGAGAATCTTAACATTTTTTGAGTGAAATTTTTAGCCTTAGAATCATCTGAGGATATAAAGGAATTTCATCTGATAAACTCCATCGATTGAACATTTCTTACATTTCTTTCTCCCGGTATAAAATCCAGATAAATTCTTTTCTGGAGAAGTTTGCGTAATATTACGGGATATTTTACTTAAAATAAAAAATGGGATATTTTTGGTAATAGATTTGAATGGATTGGATTTTGACATTCAAATTTTTCTACGAGTTTAAGACATTTTTATGAACTTTTTAAATTTAAAATCACTGTCCTATTTAAATCATCAATAAAAATTAGGGGTATCATTTTTTTTTTTTTAATTCTTAGAAGTCAATTTGTTCGTTATTCATTTCTGAATTATTCCATTCGGCATTTTCCAGGTCCCGAAGAAAATTTTGGGAAAATTCGGTATTTATGGAGAACGGTCCGATAAATAATAGAAATTTCAAGCGAAATCACTTGGTTTGGGAACAATTATTGAAAGATAAAAAAAAAGTCAGGGAAAAGTTGAAGAAATATTCGAGGAAGTCTGCAAAATACGATTAACCGTTCAAAAAGTCGTGAGAAATTTTTTAAAAATTTGGAAAAGCAAGGAATCATCGAATTTTCGAATGTCGGGTGTTCCGCCAATATTTTTTAAAAAAAATTGATTACTTTCCAATATATCTCTTTATCAACCGCAAGATCAGTTTTTAATTTAAAAATTTCATTAAGAAAATTTTACCCGATTTGGTTAAATTTATTTTTCTTAGATAGCCGAATAGCTAAATTAAAAAATAAATTCCCGGTTTTGAGATAAAAAATCATTTAAGCCAATTACGAGCTTTTTTTTTAAAAAAAATATGATTATTCCTCGATTTATCTCTTTGTTACCCGCGAGTTCAATTTTTAATTTCAAAATTTGATTAAAAAATTTTGCCCAATTTGGTTAGATTTATTTTTCACGGACAGCCGATGACCTAAATTATCAACGTAATTTCAGGGTTTTACGAAAAAAAATGGTTTAAGGCCAATTACGAGTACATTTATAAAAAATGATTATTTAGACATAATTTTGAATAATTTTTTTCTTTAAAATTTTTAGGAAAATTTAATACCAAAAATCGATCGATTTGATTGAATTTCATACAATTCGAAATTTGGGGGGATTTAAAAAATATAAGTTGTAAGACAATCCTCTGCACTTAACGTATTGATAGATCACCTAGCATATCTCTAATTTGAATTGATTTCGAAAATTTAAAATTTAAAATTTTCTGGGAAATTCGACCGTACTCTTAAAAAGTCACCATTTGACTGATGTTTACTTACCCCCCTAAAATCAGGGGGTTGCATTTTTGTAAAAGTTTGTTTTATAATTTATCCAACGTACGTACGTACGTACGTACGTACCCTTAGGTTTCATTTCCTATAATCAGATTTTTTATTCCCAAATAAAATTTTCTGGAAATTGAAATTTTCCGGGAAACTGTAAAAAAAAAATTATTAAATCCAAGGTTTGCCTCGATTTCAATCATAAAAAAAGGTTGATTTTTCCAAAAAAAAGTTACTATCAATATCGCTCTGTTAATTATTTAGAAATGTTTTGGATGCATTGGATTACTAATTTTTTGAAAATCCCTTCATCTGATCCATTTAATTTTAATGTTAAATAATAGAAGAACCTCCTTGGTTATGAAATAAAATATAAAATGAACAGGTTCCGTCAGAAAATCCAGCTCTGAATTTATTTTGAAAATTCTGTAAAAAAAATCAATAGAAAATGAGACCCGTTGGGAAAAAAATGTCCTATCTCAGAATATCTTCATCCGATGAGTTAACTTTTTATTTTAAATGTAAGAAGAACTTCCTTGGTTATGAAATAAAATATAAAATGTACCGGTTCCGTAGTAGAAAATCAATCTCTGAATTTATTTTGAAAATTGAGTAAAAAGTCGGAACTCCAAAATTTCAGAAATTCATGGAAATTTATTTAAACTTCGAATATAACCTGCTGGAATTAATGAAATTCACTTGTTAAACACAACCATTCAAATTTCATTACATAATTTCATTAAAATAAAGGATTTTAATCGAGAGCTCTCGGTGAGCTTTGGAGATTTCGTTGAGCTTTTTTCATAAAATTATAAATTTATTTCAAAATATCAATTTAATTTTAAGCTTTCAATGAGCTTTCGAGATTTTTGAAGCATTTTTTGGGGAAAAGTTGAAATTTTGTTATAGGATCGTTATCTGGATAGAGAATTGAATTTTAATCGAAAAAAATTAAGTTCGAAACTAAGAGCTTTCGCTGCGCTATTATTACTTTGGATAAGCTTTCTGCAAAAATTTCAAATTTCATTCAAATTTAATTAATCGGATAAAAATTTGATTCTAAATGATATAAAATGACACTTTAATTTTAAGCTTTTAAAGAGCTTTCAAGATTTTCCAAGCTTTTCTTGAGGAAAAGTTGAAATTTTATTAAAGGATCGTTATTCGGATGGAAAATCGATTTTAATACGTTTAAAATGAGATTCTGAAAATAAAGCTTTCTGGGAGCTTTTAAGTTTTTGCAGAGCTTTCGTAGGAACAGTAAATTTTTAATATTTTAATATTTTTCCTCATCTAATTTATAAACTTCCTGCATCATTTTACAATTTTTAAAATCCAACGTAAATAATCAGGAAATTCGGATCAAATGTCGCGATGTCGGATATTCAAATTTCTCGATGCGAGCCTTAACGAATTTTTAATATTTTTTTAATTTTTTTTTTATAAAGCTTTTTAAGAAAAATATCAGATTTTTATTAAAAGCTCCATTGAGGAGTTGTTTGTTGTAATTTTGGGTAAGTAGGAAAATTTTCTTCGGTCATGAATAATTAGATTAGCTACACGTGAACCGTTTAATTGATTCACGTGTTTAAAAATCAACGTGTTGAATCATCTATCATACCGAAATAAAATTTTTCCCACACACTGTAGGTACTTCAAATAAATAAATTAGAAATATTCGATATAGAGATGTACGAAATGACGAAAAAAAAAACGGAAATGTATGCCTTCACGGCAGGCATTTCATCTAATATGAAAATATTGTGTAAAAGAGAAGATTGAATTTAGATTGTGTAATTTTATAAAAATAAATAAAAATAATATTCTCAGCAAAAAAGAAAAATAAATAGACAATCTGTTGGAAGATGCAGTTTTTCCCTATCTTATTTTAATACAGAAATAATACAGGTCGCCCCCGTTGATAAGAGGCATATGGATTGTACCGGATTGAAATCCACTCTGGATCATAACACCCAGTCAGTCAATCGATGAAAAACTATTTCCCCGAACAGAGTTTTCCTTTCTCTTGCATATATGCAATTTTAAATGAAATTTGCTGGATGGGTGTAATAACATGGGAAAATTGAATTGGAAAAACTCTTTTATTAAATTTTTTTTCTCCTACGGTAACAATGTTGTATGTAAGTGTTTCGTATAACATAAATGGTACATATGGAAAATTGGAAATTTTCACTTCAATTCTTATCGATGATAATGGGTTGAAAGGAAATTATTTAAAGAAAAAAAAAACGGAAATTTTCATTTCTATCAATTATTTATTTTCTTGGTTGATTTTAATATTCATTTAATAAATTTCTAAATACAGTAAAGAAAAGGATATCTCTGTACCGATTTATAAATCAAATATTAATGTAGAACAATTCAACTAGATATGGGTCATCTGATTTTATTTTAGTGGATTGATTATTATTATTTATCGAGAATATTCGAAATATCAGCTTTTCCACTAAATTGACCCAATGATTTGGGGAATAAATTTTCGGGGGGGGCGAGATAGTTTCCGTCAATAAGTGGAAATTGAATATTTGATTTGAAAAATATCAAACAATTGAAAATTGTTCAAAATATAAAATAAATACAATCAAATATTTCCATTTTGTGCATTTCAATAATTGCATATGTAGCATACGAGAAATGCAAGTATCTTCGTACATAAATTATAATATAAATAACCCATTTTATCAATCATAAAAGCAATTATGGATGCCAATTTGAATTTCATTTTCAGAATGGCATATAAAAAAGCCGTATACATGAAAAGCCATCATAAAATCAAATGATAGAGAGCATTTTGATCAAATATACTCGTATGCGGGTGACTAGTACTATCATATGGTAAAGGACTATCTGACAAAAATCGATTCAAAATTTCGGATAGTAAAACGATAGAATTCAATTGTTTCCCTTAGCGCAGGATATGCATCAACCATTGAAATTGTACCCCAAAAAAATGTATCCTTTCCCATATAAAATATCGATATATTTAACCTCTGATGCATATATTTTTGAAAATCATCCATGGATGAACTCATACGGTACAAGCTAGTCTTGTACGCAATAAATTGGAAATTTTGCATAAATTGTTGAAGCTTTCCGTTTATATTTATTTCTATTAAAAAAAGGAACGGGTAGTCTATAAGTTTAAAAAGGAACAACTCCCATTCCAGCTTCCGAAATCGTGATTAAATATTGGTAGCTCGACTAGTAATTGGTCTGTTGCCAGACTGTTGAGTCAAGCGGTAGAAAAATAAAAAAGTTGAATGAAAAATGTTTCATTTGGGTGTCTGCATTTTCACTATCATTAATAATATTGAAAGAAAATTCGTACTGCAGTTTTTAAAGAAAATCTATGTATACCCGAACCCCAGTGCAGATCGCCGTTTGGGAATTGGTAATATGACGACGACAGCTAATTTCAATTTCAAAGAAAATACATTTTCCATTTTCTATAAATGAAATAAATGGAAATGTACAATTATACATATCTGGGAGATCTGAAAACGGACATCGTAAAGGGGATCTGAAAATGACCGAGAATATGAGATTTTCTTTTTCTCAAACTCAAATTTCCATGATATCCGAGTAACATATGGAAAATCTAATCGGGTAGTTTTAAACAGCTTGAAAGTCTGGATATAAATTCATCAATAATGTTGAACATTTCTAATAATAAAAAAAAAGACTTTTAGTCCTTTGGGAATTGATTTTTCAATCAATAGGGAATTTTTGTTGGAACAGAAAATCCTAATCGGAGGAGATTTTGAATTATCCACCTTGCTCAAAGAAATATCGTTCAAAATCAAATTAAAACTGCAAGTATATCCTTGTACATTATGTAGGTACTCCGGACATAGAACTTAAAATTCTTATCTCAATTATTCTTAATATAAATTTTCGAAAGCGTTTATTATATAAAATTTCCCACAGTAGCTTGCAGTATAGCGCAGAGAACGCCTGAAATATCACCTAAATTTTTATTGCTGCAAATTGCTAACTCAAATTAATTAATTTAACAATTTTGAACCATTTTACTAATTTTTTTTAAACGTAAAAAATTAAGCTCGAAAGTTAGAGCTTTATTTGAACTTACAATGGATTGAGAAAGTTTTCACCGAAAATGTCATATTTTATCTAAGTTTAATAAATCGAATAAAAATTAGATTTTAAATAATATAAAATTACATTTTAATTTTAAGCTTTCAATGAGCTTTCAAGATTTTTAAAGCTTTTTTTGGGAAACATTTAAATTTCGTTATAGGATCGTTATCTGGATAGAGAATAGATTTTTAAACGAAAAATATTAAGTTTTAAAGTAAGAGCTTTCGTTGCACTTTTAATAGTTTGGATAAGCTTTCTGCAAAAATTTCCAATTTCATTCAAATTTAATAAATCGGATAAAAATTTGATTCTAAATTATTAAAAATTACAATTTAATTTTAAGCTTTTAATGAGCTTTCTAGATTTTCCAAGCTTTCTTGAGGAAAAGTTGAAATTTTGTTAAAGGATCGTTATTCGGATGGAAAATAGATTTTAAAACGTTAAAAATGAGATTCTGAAAATAAAGTTTTCTGGGAGCTTTTAAGTTTTTGCAGAGCTTTTGTAAGAAAAGTTTTATATACAATATTTTTGTATTTTTCCTTCATCCTTTTTGTACTTTTAATGTCCCATCAAACAACTTTCGCAATAAAAAAAATATCCCACATGAAAAAATGTAATTAAAAAATGTTGTAATGTAGGTTCAAATTTAGCCAAGACACAAACCCAACCAGAATTTCAACTTAGCAAAGACACGACCCAAACATCTGTTTCGAAATTAAAATTCCCCAAAAGAAAAATATTAATTGACGCCAATGAAATATGTATTTCTTTTGTATTAAAAAAATGTCCCCAAAAAAATGTCCCATCAAAAACATTTCGCTATTCAAAAAAATATCCCACATGAAAAATGTAATTAAAAAATTTTGTAGTAGAGCTTCAAATTTAGCCAAGACACGCACCTTACCGAAATTTCTATTTAGCAAAGACATAACCCAAAAATCTATTTTGAAATTAAAATTTGAAAAAACAGATATTTACGTTAAAAAAACTTCTTTTTCAAAAAATATCGCACGTGACAAAATGCAATCAGAAATGTTGCGACGGAGCTTCGTCCATCTACCATGAAACCATCCTCTTCTAAGACCGCTCCTTAGTTCCTTATATTATTTCTAAATTTGTCACCTAATCGTTTCCAAACATTTAATCCCATAAATCCCAAATTTATTTTCAACCGTTCTGAATTTTGCCTGACGACTCCTTCGGGATAATTCCTGCATTTTGTCCAGCTATCTCCCGACTTATTTCTAGGAGAATTTCTATGAAAAATCGATCGAATTTTTTGAATTTATTGCGTGTCGATTTTTGACGGGATTTTAAAATTATAAGATGTGGGGGATACCTTGATCTTGTATTATTGATTGATCAACTAAGCTATCCCCTATTTACATTTCGAGATTTAGAAAATTCAAGAGAAATCCTTCGAAAATAATATTGTTGGGATCGTCTCTCTAAATATTCGTTAGCATTCCTAGAAGATGGTCAAAGGCAAATGCTAATTAACTTTTGAATTCTTAGATCATTTTCAGAACTTTATTCTACAGAAGTTTTTAAATTTACGCTGTAAAATATCGTACGATTTGGCTGAAATTTTTTTCTTTCATAATCGATGGGGTAAATTAAAAATTAATTTCAGGATTTTGGAAAAAAAAATTTCTAAGCGAGTGTACGAGCTTTTAAAAAATCCAGAATTGGGTTTTTTAACCATGATTTTTAATATGAATTTTTTTGTGAAAAAATTCTCTCAAGTTGGCTGATAATTTTTTCCTGGTTACTTGATGAGGTAAACTAAAAACTAATTTCAGGATTTCGGGGGGAAATTTTTTTTGAGTCAGTTATGAGCTTGTGAAAATGAATTATTGATTTTATAGTATTATTTTAAGTAAATCCGGAGCTTTTATATCATAATTTAAAAAAAGTCCGAAAAACCGGAACTACACGAAGTAATCTATTCTACATCTTTTTTATTCCTAGAGTTTATCCGGGAAAAATCAGGTTCCATTTTTAAATTCTTAAAAATGTCTTCAACCGAATTGTGTTCATTTCATTACTAGATTTTGGGGAAGGTCTTTTACCTCCGTATTTACGAGAATATATTCGGCCATTTTAAGGTTAAATTTCTTGGGGATATTTCTAACTTTTAAATATTCGTACATAACGGAATCTTAGATTATCTTTTTAGCTTATTTTTTAAATTAGAAATTTCGATTTCTCTAAAATAAGAATATTTTCATCCGAATCCGAGACACGAACCTAACCAAAATTCCGACTTAGCAAAGACAAGACCTAAATAATTTTGTTTTAATTACAATTTCAAAAAAAGTAGCTTTACGTAAAAAAAATATTTCTTTATATTAAAAAAATATCCCCGAGAAAATTTCCCCCATAAAAATTGGACCACAAAAATATCCCAAACAAAAATATTTGTAACATTTAATTATTTTTTTTTTTGGGATATTTTTCCGATCCAAATTTTTTTTGGGACATTTTTTTGGGGATATTATTTTCAATATAACTAAAGGAAATATTTTTTTGATGTAAATTTATTTTTTAATTGGTAGATTTTTGGTTCGTGTCTTTGCAAATTTGGAATTGTGGTTAGGTTTGTATCTTAGATAAAAATAGGAATATTTTAGAAAAATTGGAGAAATTGAAATATTATTTTACAAAATGTCCCGTTAATAATAATTGTCCTTTCCCAATCAAATGAACTGAAAAATTGGCAATAAAAATGAGGACATAATTTAGGGCATTTCGGAATTAAAAATGAAATAAAAATCGATGAGTGAGCTTTCATAATTTTAAAAGCTTTATTTTAGAAAAAGTTGAAATGTCGTTAAAGGGTCGTTATCTAGATAGAAAATAGATCTTTACACATAATAAATTTAGAGCTATCGTTGAGCTTTTAATAATTTGGCTAAGCTTTCTACGAAAACTCCATATTTCATTTTAAATTAATGAAAGAGATAAGAATTCGATTCCGAATTAAATTAAACGGAATTTTAATTAAAAGCTTTCAATGAGCTTTCGAGATTTTTCGAGCTTTTAAGGGAAAATTTGAAATTTTATTAAAACATCGTTGTTTCGATAGAAAACAGATTCTAGAACGTGAAAATAAAGGTTCGATAAATTAAGCTCTCTGGGAGCTTTTAAGTTCTCGCAGAGCTTTTGTACGAAAAGTTTAGGTTTTATAATTTTGTATTTTTCTTAAATTAATTTATAAACTTCCTGTATCATTACAATTTTTAAAATCCACCGAAAATAATCGGAAAATCCGGATCAAATGTCGCCGATATCCGATATTCAGATTTCTCATTGCGAGTCTTTACGAATTTTTGATGGTTCCTAGATAAATTTCAACTTTTCCGCACGCCACTGATTTCCCAAACCCTCTCCGACTTTATATTTTTATTGCTGCTATTCATTCGAGTCGAGTTATATTTTTAAAGAAAAAAAGGATGAGTTCACTCCCATATCCACTATTCCCTGGTTCATCGTAATTTTCCTCCTTACGTTTTTCCTTCAAATTTTCACCATAAATTCTCATATATTCCTCGGTACAAAGAGAAACTACGGCAAGAAAAACCATTTCAAAATTTCATATATAGTTTTTAGATCAGAAGAAAAATCCATAATTTTCTTAAAAAAAAATCTTTTTCTTTTCGATTTTCCTTTTGTGAAAATATTTTTATAAGTTTTCAAGGGAAAATTTCCTTGCATCCACATATGGTTGTATTATATTTATATTTATTTGATAGTCTTTCTGAACAACCACAAATCAGTATATTGACTCCATTTTAGGGATTGAAGTAAGGGGGACTGCAATATACAGATCAAAGCCAATGAAAATCTACGACTTAGGTTCGGTACGCTTCAACTGTATATATGAATAAGCAAAACATTTATAATCATAAGATTCCGTAAGAAAATAACAACAGAAAACAATAATTCGAACAGATTCGTATATATGTGACAGGGAATAAGATAAAGGATATACAGAAATAAGAAAATTTATTATATTCCTTATAATAAGAAAATGATATATAAACCATAAAACATGTCATTTGATAATAAATCTGTTTAAAGAGGTAAAACCGCATATAGAAAATAACGGTGGCTTCCTTAAAGACAATGGTTCTGGTAGCACAACCCAGAACATAATGGTTCCCTTCCGTCCCATCATTATTTGGTCCACTTTTCAAACCGAAATGGACATTCTGCTAATTGGCCAATTATCTAATCACAACCAGAATAAATAACAATGGAATGTTAAGGGATGGGGAAGGAGTTCGAGGATGGAACGGAACAAAATAAAACACTTCAATTTATCCGAAGCAAATAATAGAGATGGGAAAGGAAAATAATAAAAATAAAAATAAAACAGACAAATATAGAAGGGAAAAATCATTTAATTTTCATGAAAATCGATAAGACAATTAAATGGTTTTCCTATCTCTCCGTACCGGGCTACACGATAATTGAATAACGCAAGGGCTAATTGGCCAAATCGATTTTAAATTTATCAATAAAAGCGTACATTTTTCATTTCGAGTTCGAGGTTTATTATTTCTGATTTCCCTTAAATCAATACATTTGATGAATGTCCCAATTTCTATCCAATCAAAGAAATATCTGTCTCGATTTTCCCTCCATATGGAGGAAAACACATAATCCCTTTGATCCCTTCAATTTATATATTTTTTTTGGCGGAATTTTAATAATTAGAGAAATAAGGGAAATTAATTGTTGAATTTGGATGCCAGAAAATTACTTTTCGTTGATTTTTTTTTAACAAAATTATCTTTTTACTTTTCATTTTTTTTATTAAAAAATACAAAATAAATAATTAAGTTTAATTTATATTATAAAGAAATAAATTTAATTTTGTTAATTAACATGAGTCTCATTTTAAATCATCTTGGTTCAGGAAAATGCTATTTAGGATGTCAATTTTCCAAAAAACGAACCTAAATTAAATTCTGTGAAACTGTTCAGATTTGATTATCATTTCATTTTTATTTTCCGATTTTTTAAAATTAATATTAAATTATTTTCAATTCAATTATTCTCAATTTAATATTGAGAAGGTATTTTTAATCTTACGTAGAGCCAACTCGGTTTAATAAAAAAAATCCCGTCCGTTAGTTGGTCGATGGATTTTTTAGGACAATTTCTTAAGATCCCCCGACTAATTACCTACAACTTGTAAATTATCACTTTAAGGATCGGATGAAAAATAAATTTTAGGCAGCGATTTTCTTACCGTGCAACCGCGAAACTTAAACGGATTTGCCCAAATTTTAAAACTTTTTGTCTCTGTAAAAATTGGAGGACATTGAAAGGAAAATTTACCAATTAAAAATTGAAACAAATAAAAGATAACAATATTTAAAATAATATAAATTAAAAAAATAAGAAATTAATACAATTATGATTTAAAATAAATCACAACCAATTATAAAATATTAATTAAAATAATTGAATTGAAATATATCCTTTATTCATCTAAATACCATATTACAATTATACATATTTAAAAAACGTATAATTATAATTAATTTATAGAAAAACATAATTAATGTTTGAAAATAAAATATAAAAATTAATAAAAAAATTAAATAAATTCTTCTTCATTTTTTTTATTAATTTGAATGATTTTCCTATTTTTATCTAAAAATTAAATTAATATTCGCCGGTATAATAGTCAAATTAGAAATTAATCGGAAAATATAAATTATAAATCAATTTTTGTCAATTTTATTTAATGAAACGAAAAAATTGTTTGAAATTGGGGGAAATTATATCGAAATTAAATTTTAATAATTAAATTTAAATTTAATTTATTTGTTAAATTAAAATTGATTGATTTAAAATTTTTACCGAAATTTCCTGAATTATTACTGATTTGATTTGATTCTAGACAACTACAGTCCCCAGGGAGCCCCTAAAATATGCCTCATATAAAACGGGCCTCGGACGACTATATGGACGACTAATTTCATTAATTTTCAATCCAATTATGTTTATGTAAATGAAATCCGGAACTTTCGTACAAAGCCCTGAATAAATTTAAAGATATGTAGAGAAGCTTTAAGATTTGAATGCAATTGAAATCTAATACTAAAAACGTTCATACAAAAGCTTTTAATACTCAAAGAAAGCATCAACATTTGGATGTGATTTTATTCGTATTGAGACCTACTTTCCAGCCAAATAATTTAACTCCAAACTCAAAATGTTACGATGAAAGCTCCGCATAAAATTATAAGTTCAGAGAAAGCTTTATGTATTAAAGATAAATTTTTATAAAATCGGAATATTTCGCACGAAAGCTCCTTAAAAAGCTCACAGAATATTTTGGGTGTGGAACACAATTTCATTCGTATTGAAACCTACTTTCCATCTTAATAATTTACCTGTGACGAGAATCGACGAAAGGCCAACATAAAATTAAAAGCTCAACGAAAGCTTTAAATTTTAAATAAAATTACATTCGTTTTGTAATTCAATTTTTAACCGAATAATTAAATTCTAATCGATTCTGAAATTGTCCTATAAAAGCTCCGTAAAAGCTTAAAGCTCGAAGAATTCATGCGTTCGGGCGTCCAAAATTTTATTCGTATTGACCAGTGGCGTGCAGTCTGATGCGCAGTAGGCGCATTATTTTGTTTAATAACTTTGTCTATAATCATCAAGCTTATCCAAAGCTTTGAATTAAAATATAATATTATTTTATTCATTAAAGCTTTAAACTTAAAAGCTTTGTGAAAAATTAAAATTTCTGCCGAAGCTTTAATGAATTGAATTGAATGCAAACTATCTTTGCGATTTCTTGAAAAATTAAGCTTTCGACCTGAAATTTTATATAAATATGTGCTTTCAATGAGCATTCGAGATTTTCAAGCATGTTTTTTGGGAAAAAGTTCAAATTTCATAGAAGGACCGATATCTGGATAGATAAATAGTTTTAACACGCAAATAATGAAGTTCTAAGCTCTAATCTTTCTTTATTAAGCTTACAGTGGGTTGATCAAGTTTTTAACGAATATTTCATATTTTATCTAAATTTAATGAATCAAATAAAAATTAGATTCTAAGTTATATAAAATGATATTTTAATTGTAAGCTTTCCATGAGCTTTCTAAATGAGCTTTTGTTGAGCTTTTTTTGGGAAAATTTGAAGTGTTGTTAAGAGATCGTTATCTGTATTGAAAATAGATTTTTAAACGTAAAAAACTAACTTCCAAACTTAGAGCTTTCGTTAATCTATTAATAGTTTGGACAAACTTTGTACAAAAATTCCATATTTCATTTAAATTTAATGAATCGGATAAAAATTCGATTTCAAATTATATAAAATGATATTTCAATT
>JANTOP010046324.1:0-10120 GCA_027564815.1 Symmerus nobilis | reverse complement strand
TTTCTAGATCAAATCATTTTTGAATTTTAATTGAATTTGAAATTTTCATATAATAGGGTGTTTTTTATCTTGATACATCGGAATATCTCGAGAACAGTGAATCAAATCAAGAAAAGTTTAAAATGAAATTTGTTAGTCTCTAGGGGGTTCATTCAATGCTTCCTAACTCGACCTCTCACTCCACCCCCTGGGGGGCGGCGGGTGGAAATGAAATCTTGAATGGGATCCCACATTTTTATTGTAGATTCGGATTCTACGTCACCAAATACGTAGGTTTTGTTCGAAACTTTTTTTTTGATTCGTCGTGATAGATGGCGAAGAAGCGTGAAAAAATATATTTTTATTTTTTTAGTTTTGTTTAATATTTTTCATTTTGAAATTTATCTAAGAAAATTTAAAAATTTGTAAGGGCTTGTACCGAGAATTTTGAATATCGGACATCGCAAAACTGGATCCGGATTTCCTAATTAATTTTCTCGGATAAAAACAAATGTAATGATGCAGGAAGCTTCTAAATTAGTTGAGGAAAACTACAAAAATATCAAAACTAAACTTTTCGTCCAAAAGCTCTGCAAAAACTTAAAAGCTCCCAAAATGCTTAATTTTCCGAACGTAATTCTTTACGTTTTAAAATCTATTTTCTATCCAAACAACGATCCTCTAACTAAATTTCAATTTTTTTTTCAAAATAAAGCTTTTACAATCTCGAAAGCCCATAGAAAGCTTAAAATTAAATGTTATTTTAAATAATTTGGAATAGAATTTTTATCCGATTCATTAAATTTACAGGAAATATGGAATTATGGCAGAAAGCTTATTCAATCTACTACAAGCTTTAAGATTCGTATTTAATTTAAAGTTTAAAAATCTATTTTCTCTCCAAATACGATCGCTTAACGTTTTAAAATTTCAAATTTTCCCAAAAAAATCCTTCAAAAATTTCGAATCCTCATTCAAAGTTATTAAATAAAATAATTTGAGTTAGAAATTTGCAGCAATAACATTTTGTGAAGATTTTGTTGATATTTCAGGTATGCAAACCTTCTGCGCATCAGACTGCACCACGCCTGTGGGGGTTATATAGGTTTATCAAAACATGCCATTATTTCAGTCTGACACCCTGGTAGATAAAATCATAAAGTTATAATCAATGATACCATATATATCTAGAGAATACCCATTGTCTCAATTGGTCAATATACTGGGCTAGGGGACTATTATATCACAGAAGTTTACTCTTATGAATTTGTTTGTTATTGATTAAATTTGTGTACTTCAATTCTGTATTATATGTCGCATTATCAATGTTATCGACACAAATTTGCTTTAGACTTTGTCAATACATAATATTTAGTAGTCGAATAACTTGTCAGAGATATTATAGCCAATCGAGCAAACGTGTTTATTGTCTTTTGTGAGCTTGACAAACATTAGATTGAGAATATTTTTAATTGTTGATTGGGATTATTTCTGCACCACAATAATCCCTGTTATCTAATTGTCTAAATAGGTGATGGTGGCAAGTTAGTAGGATTTTCTTAAGATAGTAATGTATTTCAATAACAAATAAGCCCATATTACTACATAGTAAACTTTATTATTTAATTATAATCATCACGTTCGTGTGAAATTTGTTTTTCAATTGAGTTGACCTAGATTGCTTGAGCCCAAATAGAATTAAATTATGCCATAAATTTATAAATATTCTCATGCGTAATATAAAATACAAAAACATAATAATAACTACTGCAGTTCATATACATACATTAGTTCGTATAAAATCGTCCCAATTTTGCACTGGATTGCATCTTTATAAATTAATAACAGAATCTAAATTTAAGAGCACTAGTTCGCTGGAAAAGGACCAGTCAGGATAACTCGGAAGAATTATCATTTTCAAAATTTTTGTTAATGACTTGTCTTTAGATTTTGTATTGCTCTCAAAGTATATTATAAAATCAAAACAGGCAGTAATAATGGACCTCTAGGAATAAAGATAACCAACATGGACATTATGATATGAGATGAGAACATCACCTAAAGGATGTGGTTTGGTTGCGCTTACCACGCCCCATAAAATTAATTTTTAAAAATAATATTATTATGCAAATAGCGATGGAACAAATATCGCAATTTGAATCAAACTGGCCCTTAAAAAATAATAATATGAAAATTTATTTTATAATAAACTAATAGAATAAAAATTACATTTCTCACCAGATTTTCAATTTGAATTCGATAGTTATTAAATGAAACTAATTTAAACCCTAATAAATAATTTATCTCTTCGTCCATCTATCTATCCCATTCGTTCAGAATAGATTAACTATTACATTTCTTAAATTATAGTTGTTAAATTGAATTTTTGCCTTACACATAAAACTTAAACTTTCGGAGAAATTGAAAGACTTCGTCATCCACCGGGAATCATCTTTCTTGGTATAACATTATGTAATGTAGATATATATAATTTAAATAGGGGTGATTTGGCAGCATACCCCTGTCTTACGAGGATATCTGTCACAAGGAAATGACTGATGAAATGAGAAAATCCATTTAGTGAGGGTTTAAAATAATTTTTTACGATGATTCAATTTAAATATATTTTACTTCATAATCGGACGATGAAAGGAGTAGATAGATAATCACTCAGCCAGTCATCCAATTTTGTAGTAGTTGTTTTAAGTAATGCTTTTAGATATACTTGCTTTAGATAGGCATTTTATAAGGTAAATGTAAATTTAACCATCTGAAAAGGACAGGCGGGATTCAGTCCCATAGGATCTTGTGTTGATCATAATTATTATTCAATGGCTTATCGGATCTCGTCTGGAAGATCTTGTCTACTTAGCCGATGATTAAATTATTTGATTTAATAATTCAATATCCTGCAAGCTATATTACAAAAGACGGTGCTTCGCGGTGACCCATTATAAAGTTAAGCCTAGTTGGTTTGGTTTATCAGTTCTGTACATTACCGAGTATTCATTAGTAAGTCCTCTGACGCAAATTTTATTACCAATTAATTATACAACTAACTTGTATATTAAATATAGGTATTATTTGTAACGAATTTTACAAATGCCAACGAGGATTTCATAATTTTTCCGAGAATATTTATTCAATTTCTAGAGGCAGAATAATAATAATTGAAGTATCATATTAAAACCGAGATAATCTTGATAAACAAATATACCTACATCAAAAATACCTTTATTTTAAATGTAAAATTTAATGACTTTGGCTTTGGTTTTCTACGTAGAGAATAATTCTATACAATTATTTTATAGAGATAGAGACTAGAAATTCGTTTAACATTTTTCAGAGGATGAAAATATGTAAAAATAAATACAATTCTTGCAATATAAAGTTGTCGTATAAGTTTCTCTACGTGCGGATACGAGAAAGTATAAATTCATTTTAGGCCAAAAATCCACTTTTATTATTCTTATTGAAGAATTGGATATATTTTTTATTTTCCATAAGTATTTCCCGTTAAAATTGTAAAAAGGATATTATAGTAAAATTTAGTATTTATGTATATGGGACTCACAAATGTTGTTCTGTAGAACCTCTCTTTTATATAAGTACGTACGAAAATAAGGTATTAAGAAGAAATCTGGTTACCAAAATTGATACGTAACCATTGAAATGTAACAGGAAATTTTGATATTTTTCCAAATGAATAGAAAAGTGTGGTAAAATCTGGGAAGAAAAAATGATATAAAAAATAATGAATTCTTGGGATAATTTTTAGCGTTTTCTCTTGACCTTTTCTTCTATGATCGGCTCAAGGAAACGGTTGTTAAGATTTATAGGTATTTTAATAAAATAATTAAGTTTAATATGAAATTTGTTTCTCATTCAAAATAACTAGTAAAATAATAACGGTACAATGGCGTAATTATCCTGATAAGGGATTCTAAATACGTAGAAACAATTACATACATTTTATTACTTATTTATATTACATTTTCCTTTTATACGAATACAATATCAAACCATAATATAAATTAATGAATGGTAAACAATCCTAGAGGGTTATTTCATGATCCATTATTGTTTTTCGTATATTTCGTGAAACCATAACGAAATAAATATGGTTTTTGCCCGTCATTCTACCGAAATGACTACGAATCGCACCATGAGATGACAAGTGTCGTAACTTTGAAAAACAAATTTTCAAAAACCCTCTTTTCAGAAGAACACCATCGATACTTCCATTTGGACCAATGGATGGAAGACCATTATGACCAGTATGACAGTGTTACAATGAAAAATGAAAGTTGATTTTGGAAGTTACGACACTTGTCATCTCATGGTGCGATATATCCACACATTTTGCACATAATTTATATTAACATGTACCACTAGGGGATTATTTTGCAACTATTAAAATGTTTGTATTAATTATAGAAATATTTTAGAAACAATTTCAAAATGCGTGTCTGAATTACGTCTAGACTTCACCATGAAAATAGTAAAATCATTTCTTACCGGTTTTTTAATATGACATTCTAACTCTAAAAGTAAAAAAAAAATATTATTTTCAATAGATTTCGAATATCATATTAAACTTTAAATGGATGTATCGGATTTTGAAATTGAATATAATGATAATAAAAGATAAGTATCCCCTCCACGTGAATGATTACGTTCAAAAATATGAAAATACGTTGATGATTCACTGACATATACCCCACGTAAAATTGTAGGCATTCAATGTTCTGCAAATGAAAATTACGATCGCGTAAGTAAATTCACATTACACCTATCAATGCAATTATTATTAATTTCGTGTTAATAATGAATAGCCAGATTCACTGATGCAACAGATCCTCAGGAGGTTAGCATGAATAGGAAACTTTCGTATCCGTATACCGTATACTACTATGTTGTTGGATTACCAGTGCAGAAGCGCAGCGCAGAAGGCGCAGAGCACACCTGATTATTTTATTTAAAAACTTGGTCCATAATCATCAAGCTTATCCAAAGCCTTTTTAATTAAAATATCAAATATCATTTTATTCATTATCAAATCTATTTTATCTCCCGATAAATAAATTTAAATGAAATCGGAAACTTTCGTTAAAGAGCTTTATATATGCTTTCAATGATCTTTCGAGATTTTTGAAGCATGTTTTTTGGGGAAAATTTGAAATTTAATGAATGGACCGAATCTGGGTAGAAAACAAATTTTAAAACGAAAAAAATGGAGTTCTAAACTTTGGGCTTTCTTTGAGATTTCGGTGAATTGAGAAAGTTTTAATGAAAAAGTTATATTTTATCTAAAAATAATGAATCAAATTAAAATTCGATTCCAAATCATATAAAGTGACCTTTTAATTTTAAGCTTTCAATAAGCTTACGAGATTTTTATGGTTTTATTTGAGAAAATGTTGAAATTTCGTTAACGGGCCTTTATTTGGATAGAAAATAGATTTTTAAACGTAATATAATAATTCGAAACTTAGGGCTTTCGTTGAGCTCCAAATAGTTTGGATAAGCTGCCTGCAAAAATTCCATATTTCATTTAAATTTAATGGATTCGATTCCAAATCATATAAAATGAGAATTTAACTTTAAGCTTTCAATGAACTTTCGAAATTTTTGAAGTTTTTTTTTGGAAATTTTTAAATTTAGTTAAAGCATCGTTATCTGGATAAAAAATATATTTTAACAGGAAAAAAATAAGGTTCGGAAAATAAAGCTTTCTGGGAGCTTTTACGTTCTTACAGAGCTTTTGAACGAAAAGTTTGGTTTTGATATTTTTGTAATTTTTCTCAACTAATTTACAAACTTTCTGCGTCATTACATTTTTTTAAATCCGAAGAAAATAACCAAGAAATCCGGATCAAATGTCGCTGTGTTTGATATTCAAACCTGTTTACCTACATTTACGAAATTCTGGTATTTCTTATATAAATTTCCAGTATTCCGAAATATTTAATTTTTGTATTTTTACCTAACTGTCAAAGCAACTTCCTGCGTTTTTACATTTAATTTCTGGTCCAGGAAAATATAAATATCACTGGTTACCAGGTAGTTCGTTAGTATTGAGTTTGCAGTTTGCTATACTCATATAACAATATTTGTTATAAGCCATTTTTAGTGAGTTATTTAAGTCCATAATTATATCAAATAATTATTGAAAATAGTAGGGAATATTGATTATAATTTTCTCATCCCATCTGTTAAAAATATTTTGCATTGTAGAATATTGAATTTTATTATTCTAAATAATTTCGTTCAAATTACTACATTTTATATATTACTATTTGATCTCCATACGGCTCTGTACATTGGGGTGGTTGATTAATAAAATTATGTTCATGTCGAAAGTGTATTTATGATTATTTAGAAAAAATAGAAAATATTTTTATATTTGATATGAATATATTTATTAGTTCTGGTAATTGTAGAACGCATATTTCAATTGTTATAAAACCCGAGAAATCGGGTTTGGTCCACCTGTATTATTGTTTTATTGGAAATATTTTACTTACCATATATATACATAGTTAGTTATTAACCAATTTTTTAGAAAGGTTCCCATATAAAAGTTTGTTTTGAGGTAATATTTTAAGCAAACAGTGTAAATATGAATGCACTTATATTTTTAATAGAGATATTATACTCATAGGTAATATCCCCTAGCTTCAGCAAAACTATCATATAAAAGTTGTTTTCCGTAAAAATATACATTTTCGAATAAACTTTTAATCAGACGGTTGTGCGGGTATAGGGTATCATGTACACAGACGAGTGAATAGATCATATGTATCTATTTTTCAATGGAAATATTTTATTTATAAATTTCAACCCCTCCGAAACTTCTTTATATCATAATAAAAATATAATTTTTAAGTATAATTGATGTCTTAATGAAGTTCAATATCTCCTGAGTAATATGAAAAAAAGAACAATAATGTTTGTTAGATTACTCAAAATAGTAAGTTTACTATGTATGAAATGGATACATTTTGGAACTTTTCAATCTTTCAATTAGTTTTGTCCTGAATTACTCGGGCAATCAATAATTAGGAGCAAGGACAATCAAAATCAAAGCTATCCAAGGAAGAATACATGGCGATTTTTCATACATGATCGACAAAGCTAATGTGCATATTAAAGTATTGTAGGTAAGTGCATTTTGAGTTTGCCATAAAGGACAAAGCGAATAAAATCAAAGTCACAAGAAAAATGGTTGGCTGAAACTATTCTTTTTTGCAGGCTGACAGGCAGGTTGAAAACCATAGCCGTATAGGGAATTGATATGTAAATGTAGATGTAGATGTAGATGTTTGAAATGTAGACGTTTTTTCAGATTCTAATCCATTCGTGAGTTTTATTCGTTTAGTAGAAGCTTCTAACCCTAATATTTTTAATGAAAAAAGAACTGTTATTGCCATTCATATATATAAATCGTGTCATTAGGTTGGATGATTTACAGAAATTGCGAATCTTTGTGTTCCTTTAACACGCATTCGTTCATTAAAACGCTGTTAATTCTTTCTATTCATACCCTAATCATAATAAATTATGCGATATTGATGATTTAATCATTATATTTAATGATGTTTTAATATTTTATTAAGTAAATAGAATTTTCTTCTCGTTAAGCTAATCAAATGAGGGCGATTTATGAAGACTGTTTTCTTATAAATAATTATGCATAACATACTCATTCATGGTCTGTAGAATTTTACATGTTTGCTAGGCATAAACAAATAAAATACTATTGAGATGTATAATAACAATTTCGTTCTAATTAATTCATTAATACTTTTAGAAGAAATTGGCGTAAATTAAGTATTTTCTAACTTTATTTCTATGATAATAGAAATACACATATTTAATATAAGCACGTCCCAATGGGGTATGATATATATAATTAAATATATATCTATATGCACATAGATGGGTTTTTCTCATATCATTGGGAGATATGGTTGACAAGTATATTTTCTGGAAAATGAAAAATCACAGGAAAATAAGAAGGATACTACAATATGAATGAATACCCTAAGCTAAGTTAACCGATAGGAAGATAAATATGAGACAATAAAGAATATTGATTGCTTACTAAAGGGATTCGAGAAAGTTTTGAATATTATCGCCGTTCAATTTTCAAAACTCTGAATTAATCAAAATTCAAATCTTACAGGATATGATATTATAATCGTATATGCATACCTAAATATATACATATACATAGATACATTACAATAATCAAATATTCTATTCTTCAAAATGGGTTAATTCGCGGAGTTTCTGACGTTAGTTTGCTCGTAAACTTTATAATTGAAAAAGTCTGCGAAACTTTTAAATTGTTTCCCATGATTTGTAGACATTAGGTATACTTGTATTGTATTGTATGATATTTTTTATTAGGATATAATAGAGTAATAACCATGACGTATATTCTGAAGGATGTAGATACAATTAAAAACTTTTTACAAAAATTAGCATATCACATAAATCATATTTTATTTCAACTTTTGCTACAATGAAAAGTGTGAACGAAATATAATAAAACTCATCCATATTATTTTGCTACTCGTACATATACGAGTATAATAATAATAATGTACCTTTGACCTTGTTTATCTACGACATTTTTCTTATTCAATAAAATTGTTCTTTTTTATAACCTATGACACTCATGTAATCTAATCTCTATAAGAATCATATATCTATCTCCTTATTTGGATACTCATTTGTAAGCATTAGAGCATAATATAAATAAATAATAATGTATCTTTATATATCTGATGACAGATTTGTACGGGATTATTATGGAGTACGTATACGTAGCTCATATATTATATGATTTAATTCTGCAGAAATTCGAGTATGCATTAAAGTATATCATAAATAATCGTTCAGTAATATGAATATCATTTTATTTTGCATATTATTTCAGATAATTGTTATAACTAATTATGTCCCATGCGGACCTGACATTGTAAGCGCAAAAGGGATTTGGTAATCTTTCATTTTCCTATATTTAATAATGAAAATATGATCAATTTCAATTCGGACTTACAAATTTGGATGGGTGGTACCCGCATTCGCCATCTTCTAAAAAGTATATTTTTCATACATGATGCTATTCATTAGGTTTCCAGAACCATTAGCTTGGATGTAAGTTGAAATAATATGATAATCCTTACAGTGAAATTAAAGCAGATTTTAAATATAATTTGTGGTTAGAAAATATAAAAATTTCGTGATATATTTTTCTAATAATTTAACTTCTACTTTCTGTGGCCACTAAATGAAATATTTGTTGTATATGTATATACGCTCAAGAAATTAATTAAATTCTTATCGTTTCATTTATATAAAATAGATGATTATTCAACGATCAATATTACCATTTACATTTAACCAGAAGCCCTATCGATTTTATAAAAGATCCACATCATAAATATAAAGATAAGATATAAATAGATTCAAGATAACAAAAAATAGTCAACTTCATTAAATCGTTGATAAAGCAAATAAATTAGTATACAAGTATAATATCGGTCATAAAGCCAGCATGTAAAATGATAATTTGGTCTTACATTATTCGGAATCTACCTAGATGTTTCTGAATACATTCCCTTATGGTGCATTTCTTATTTTACAGGCAACATATTGGTGGCATACTAATCATTAGAAATGTTGCACTAAAATATTACGGCAGTGGCGTGCAGTCTAATGCGCAATAAGCGCAGAGCAAACCCGAAATATTAACAAAATCGTTACCAATTTTTACATCTGAAAATCCCCAAATTATTTTGTTTGATAATTTTAAAAGCTCTAACGGTACGTCAATTTTTAATTTTTTAGGAAGAAGTTGGATAATTGGCCGGTCAAAATGATGTTTGGCGAGGTACATTTTTACCGAGTAAACACTGTATAATGTACTAATTGTAAATGTTGTAGAAATTATGTATTATGCAGGAGGACCGATTTTCGGCATCATTTGGACCGAGTTATGCAATAACCGACTAAGCGACAAAACCCAAACTTTACAGGAGAGCTCTTTTAGTAAAAGAGTGTACTGAAATTTATTCGTGAGATATTTTTGCCCAATCTTTGATTATTTTCATAGAAGATAATTTTGAAG
>JANTOP010046313.1:0-10120 GCA_027564815.1 Symmerus nobilis | reverse complement strand
AATTTATTCCGATACATGAACTTACGCGGTTATGCATTTCTTCAAATAGCTATATTTTGGTCAAATTAAAGAATTCGTTTAAGAATTTTTGTGGGTATACGTAATCATACATGGAGAATACGATGGTGCTCATAACTCAATTTCGTCTTAAGTCGACTTAAGCGGTTAATGTTTGGAGCCACAGATTTGTTTCTTTTTTTTACCTATTTTTTTTCAATATTTTTTACAAATTTTTCCATCTATAATTCTTTTGAAAATTCCCGGAGATTGATTTGAAATTTCCACCGGGAAATAAAACCCTCTAAGTGTAAGTCAAAGATATAATATGCTTGTGTAAAAATGAAATACATTTACATCTATTAGGAATTGTGATTCGTCCACATACTTGTAAAATTTGTTACAGTGTGTAATGTTTGCCAATGCTAGTTGGACTATAGAGTTTTGGAATTTAGCCCGTTTAGTAAAAATTTAATCAAAGTATTAAATCTTTAGCATAGAATCAATACTATAATAATAACGACAATACCCTAACTTTATCGTTTATTCCAGGATTCACCAATATATAATAATAGAGTAGTTGGATTACGGAAATTTGCGCTGTTCTTTTTTCTTAGTGGTGAAAATTGGAAAACCATTTAATAAACAAATTTTCAACATTAATTTCTAACTGCCACACTCTTTTAATAATAACCGTCTGTAATATACGAGTAGAACTTTCATATAGAAGTTGACTATTATTTTCTATCCTATAAACATTTTGCATATGTGGATATATATATATTGCACATATGTTTATTTTTATCGTACGCCTCCCAAGCATTATTTCAATATTTCCTATTGTATGTGAAGTCCCTAAAAAAATTCGTAGAACCAGACATTCATTAGCAAAGCCAGTGAAGCATAGATTTCATATTTGGTTAGTTAGAAATATGTGCTGATTATAAATGGATGATAATATCACTTTATATTATAAAAGAAGGTATACTCAATATACTCATATACTCTGTTTGTAATAATAATAAATGACGTGCACGACCATATATAACAGGAGCGTATGTAGTATAGTATGGATTTATGGAATTTATTTCGTATCCTTGGAAATTTCCACACCGTCGTCATATACATATAATCTAAAACTGTTGAATTTCTACAGTCTACACCTACGATCTACCTGCATACACCATACATATAGCATTTACACCTGTAATATTGTATATTCGCTATCATGCAGCCATACAAAAAAACCAATGGTTAGATTTTGAGGATTATATAATGAAAATCTTTACCTTTTAACTACGGGTGGAATGGTTATATAGAAATTAATATCTGATTAAAAAAGAATCCATTTTATCATCTGTGTACTATATAACCTGGAAATTCAAATTGAGTTCGAATGAAAACTTCCAGAGTTTTGCAGGTACGGAGTTTCCATCGATAAAATTACATCACAAAAATCAAATTGAGATATGTAATACAAAAGGTACTGTATGTACGAGTATATTCATTTATAGACTGATCTACCATATATCTAACATGTTACTCCAGTAGAACTCCATTTTATATAGAATCTGAAACTGATTCTAAAAACCATTAAAATTGAAGCGATTTAAGTATAGTACTTCTCATGATATTATTGAAAGTTTCTTTAAATATTAATTCATATGAAATCAGTCGATATCAAATGAAATTATCCGGATTATTTCCGTTTATAGCCTTTATGTGGCTCCCATTTTATAGCGATAATCATTTCAAATGTGAAATTATAAGTATATAGGATATTTCTTCAAAAATGTTTTTATCTACAAGTCGATAATTTGAAATTCGTAATTTTAATTATTGAAGTTTAAGGTTGTTTAAAAATTCGGAACAATCAACTAATACTTACAATTGACTAGTAAGGAATTGGTTACAATTTCAAACATCATTCGAATTTTTATTAGTTTAACAATATCTGATAAATATCCCACATTCACGAGTAGGTACACAAGAATTGAAATACTGAATATCAAGTATTTAGCACATTAGTCCACATAAGTATCAACTGATATTTTATTTTAATCACAAGTTTGTTAAATTTGTGTACTACATATTTTGGGCTTTTATTAGCCCATTCGTTTACTGTAAATTTCTATTTCTATTGAAAAATTCAATTTTATTTCGAATTACTTTAGTAGTCATGGATCGGCTACTTGTTATAAATAATAGCTGGCATGACATCCACTTTTCTCGGCCAGCGCTTCGGCAATGCTTAGTTAGCTTAAAGGACTTAGCTTAGTTAGCTTAGCCAGTTCATTGCTTCTGTTAGTATTTCAGTAATGCTAGTTTTTATCAGCGCAGTATTTAATTGACAGCGATGTAAGTATATATGTTTTGGCATACTACTCATACACACCGTAGAATCTACGTCCGTTGGTCCCACAGGATTTTAACAACCTTGAAGTGACCATCCGATATCATCTATTATTGTGATGATGATTTGTTAAAATAATAATTTTTATATCGCTTCTTGATTTCAAACCTATTACCTTACCGACATCAATCACCGTACCGTTACTGCCTGGACTAAGGAAGAAGTACGAAATGTATCTACAAAACTATATACAATATAATATGCTATATGTACGAAACTAAAAATGCAATTTTATAAATACTCAGATTTATGATTGTTAAACTATTTTTAATGAAATTTCATAATCACGCGGTAGGCCCATCCTAAAGAGTAGATAGTAATCAAATACCTAACCACCCGAGGTAGGAGAAATATTGATTTTCTGTGGATTCGTTTATATTATATTTTACAATTTGGATAGCATACAGGATTTCCATCCTGGTTGCGATTACATTAATACAATATTGTAAGTAGGGATGTTATTTTCATGGTAATTTAATTTTTATTTAAAATATGCACTGGGTAGTGTCTGGTTATTGAGCTCATCGTGATAGAAATATTATATCAATAAGAATAGTGAAGAAGTTACCGGGTAATTAAACGCGTCATGATAATGTTTCCCATTTATGTTGTGTAAGAATAATGTCGGTGTTACTAGCTGGTTCAACATTTGTAGTTGGCGGAATAGGTAATTTAACTCCAATATATAAATTATAATTATCTAAATTATAATATAATTACTTCAGAGTATATTATTCATATATATTACTATTATACAAGTATTAAAAAACTAAAACCTGTATTTAGATTTAACGAATGTGGAATTGTACTTGAAAAGTTTATCTTTATGCCGTAAAATAATACCGACCGAAAGTTTCGAAAATTCTATGTAAAATGGCGTACTCCTCGACCCCTTCAAGGGTGGAAATCACTTTTGATCGTCCAAAACAAGGGTAAGGAAGGATTTTATTGCATTCTTAAATGTACGTACAAACTTTAAGTATTTACATTTTAATATGTTTGTATTACAGGCCAAGGAATCGTCTCAACCATTTGAAAACATGGTTTCGAAAAAAACGAGTTTAGACTTTCAAGAATATCGGTTTTGTTAAGATTTATTGCTATGCACTGTTGCACAAAAACATAACATTCTTGACACCTCAACATAATTTAATACGCAAATAAAAAAAATCCCTATTTTTCGAAACCGAAAATTTATGTCCCTCCTTAATTTATTAGAAACATTACTACTATAATGATCTTCTGGAATTACATTTTTTTATGGCAACTGATATAATAGTAACGTACTTCAAATTTACGTAACTTGAAATTTAAACATATAAACGATCGTGAAAAATAGATTTTAAACTAAATACACTGTAATTCGTAGAGCCTTGGACTCCTTTAAATTACTGAGCTCTCGCTCTAATTTGATCGTTTCTACCGGCACTATATATATGTATTTAAACGAAGAAAGTATATTTTGCGGCAATAAATTATATTCATTTTAAAAGGAAATATAAACTATTCACTCTGATTATAAACTGCTCGCGGGTTGACCGGAATAGAGTGAACTACATCTCTTGTTAATTGTGTTTTGCCGATTTGATCGATAGTTCTGTAAGGTAAGTATTCCTAAGAAGTGTGCGGTATAGTAAGTAATGTATAGGGTAGAGCGGGGCACGTTGTCACACGGGGCACGTTGTCATAATTGCTCTATTGCGAAAAGTATTGCGCACTACTGGTCATATATTATTTGTGCATATGTATGCTAACTCTGATCATGTTCATTACTCCGCGATCGCATCAACTCTGTTTACCAGAGATCTTGAGCATTTTTTTACATTGCAAGTAAAATTTTATTGTCGCAGTTTTCAAGTAATAAACACTAAGCGCATTTGTCAACACAATAGAGTGTTATATTATTTTAAAAGATGTACTTTCACGAAGCAAATGGCCTAGGTAACAATTGGAATATCTTAAACATAGCGGCCGTGAGTCTCTTGGAAGTGAAAAAATACCGTTGGGGCACGTTGTCACAAATTTCACGGTACACGTAGACACAGCTGAAAATAATGAGAATTACACCAAGTTTTCGAATCGGCTGAAATTTGTTTCGAGAATGATATTATTTTCGCAAAAACCAACCAGTCGAACGTGAACGGCAAAATCGCCCGAGAAGAAATCTTTAGAAAAGAATATATTGAAAATCTTCAGATGACGACTTTAAGAGGTGATTACATCTAGCATTAAGTCGATGTTTCAGTTTTTCCATTTTCTTGAAACTTGAGGTCTCAAGAATATTTGGTGAAAATTTCTTGATAATTTTTTTAATGATTGATGATTCTATGTAAGTTGAAAAACTTAATGATTTACTCATTGAGAAATTTTCAAAAACGATTTTCTCGAAACCATGATTTTTAAATTGGTGCCCAAAATTTCTCGAAAACCACTGAACCTATTACCTTGAATTTCTTTAAGGTTTTTCTCTACATAATTATCTAGTTTTTGTTGTAAGATTTTTTTTCGTTGCTTAATTTTTTTTATAGGCAAAACAAGAACCAATTTTTTTATCGAAAATCGCTATGATGCTATGTTCAAATTCTTTGTCAAATTTATATTTTCAAAATCAGGTACGACAAAGACTACATTATAGTATCTAGTTTAACAACCTTTTAGTTTTTTTGTTTCAGATGATTTTTGAAGAAACGGTAATGGGTACCGTTTATGAGGCGTTTTTTACGACACTCCGAAAAAGTACCACAATACCGACAATTTTGGAATTTTTATAATTAAAAAAATAGATAGTATTCCTGAATGTATATACTATTAGATAGAAATACTATATATATAATCCCTATTCGACATTTCAAATAATTTTCCCAAAAAATTTCAAAAATCACACTTTCTCCGGCTCCTAGGCATATATCTCCCCTTAAATAATTTTATCTAATGTTAAATAAATGATTTGAATATCACCTAAAGACCCGAGGAAAACATGTAGAAATCACTGGAATTTTTCTAACGGTTGTCGTATTAAATTAAGGTTAAATTATGATGAAAATTTTGAATTTCTTGTATTATTTTGCACAATAAAATTTTTCTATGGAAGATCGTACTTCCTTACATTACAGCATATCAGAATTAATTAATATTCTTCTTTAATTGAGATTAGATATCATGATTCAAGCAATGAAATGTCACGGGGCATGTTTTCACAAGTGACCTTCCCTTATAAACTGTTAACTTACTGTTAACAGCTTTAGCGTTACAATTGACCAAAATCCATTACTATTAAATTGTAGCCAAGATTTTTCTCCGAACGATGGCGTGCCACAGCCTTCTCAAATATTTAAGGAAAAAAATACAATAATCTTCAGACCAAATGTGTGACAACGTACCCCGGCTACCCTACTACATTAAATTTTCTAATATTTAAAAAAATTTAAAATAGTTTTTCCGTTTTTATTACTTATATAATATATTAGTATGTGTAAGAAAGACATTTAAATTGATATTTTCGTATTTTCGTACTTAAGATATATTTTTGATTTTATTCGGGAGAAGATTTAAGACAGATGAGTTTTATTTTTGATCCTAAACAGTGAATCAAACATAAAATAATTATTAAACTACTAAAACTCTACGCATTTCTTCTATTTACAAATGAGGCCTACACAAATGAACGGTTCGAATTTAAATAAAATATAAATAAATAATCATTTTACATTTTAAATTCGGTATTCCTTACCTTACACCTGTTTTCCCTTTAAATATTTACAATCCCTTTCTAACGCTAATGTTTATTTATGTTTCTTTTTTAATATATCATAAAACCATAGCGTAACCATTTATTACCGTGATGAAATACATTTTAAAAGGAGAAAAAGGGTTATATCCTTTCTATGTATCATATGTTAATATCCATGGTATTCTTAGAAACTGATGTGGTATCTTTGGTTTTTATAGAGATTAATACCAAAAATAGGAAGCATACTTTGTATAAAATTAAATGGTGTGTCGACATACGGTTTGAGAAAATCATTAACGTAGATTTTATGGTTCGGTTTTATCTACCTTTTGGGGTCGATTGTATATGTAATTGGCAATATTGTTTCTTTATTGGATCAATAAAATCATTTGATTATAATGAAAAACGTTATTGGGACCATAAATATTTTAGTTTTTCATTTTACAAAATTGATTTTATTTTATATATCAAAATGAAAAGAAATTGTTAAGCTAGGAGAATATATTTCTTTGGATCACATTGTTAATAAAACAAACATGAACATGAAGAAAAATACATCCTAGTTACCAAATGATTAATGACTCTGGAGGGATAAATCGGAATTGCGCGTCCTATGTTTGGAAGTTATGATTGTTTTTGGTATGTGGTAGAGTTATATGTAGGTTGCAAAATAGAGAAGAGAATATCAACTTTTTTCTATTAAATGTTTGACTTACAAAATGGTCCTTAATATATTTACCTATGCTTCCTACATTAAAATATGATACATGATCCGGTTAGATGTAATTGTAACGCATGCCCATTACCTCCATCGATTTTCGTCCATATATATTTAACTTCCCTGATTTAATTTGCATCCAGATGAGAATCGGTGGAACTTCATATACGGTGTATTGTTAAGATGTTGAAAAATGTTATGGAATCAGGAAAAAAAATTGACTACAATATAAAGAGTATTTCATGCACTATAAATAGTATCCACTTTGTACATCGACTAAAATTTTTGCATAAATCTATGTTGAACGTGAATTTTTTTAAACGGGGTGGCGGATGGCAAATAGAGGAAAAAATCATGCTATGCATACACAATCTATAAATGTCCTAGCTATCTGCATTATTAATGGTGCATACGAATAGGGACTACATTTTTTATATCTAAAGCAAGCCGTTAGGTATGTAGATCAGACAGAAAATAATAACAATAATAGAGCGAGTAGCGATAGCTATATAATCTGAAATTGGAATATAAGCCGTCTAGGATTGGGATGGAAAAAAAAATATTAAAACTTGTGTAATATAGCAAAATGTGTAACTACATAGCACTTATGTAGCAAAATTCAACAATAGAATATTTTTTTCTATTATTCGAAAATTCAGTTTGTTTGGAAGTTTTTATTTAATTTATCATATGTGACCGCCGACGAGACAACCCACCTAGTGTGCGAAAATTTTGAAATATTCTGACATACTCTACGTGATTCTACATACTTTCAAGTACCCGAAACCGTTCTTACTTTCCTTACCCGTTTATTGACACACCAGGTGGGTTTTCTCGTGGACGGTACATATAGACCTCTATTGTTGTTTCTCGGATAGTTTGGTTTATCAGGTTTCTAGATATTATTGTAAAACAAATGTCGGAAATTTATTTTTGGATCCAAACAGAATTATTATGCATTTCTAAATTATTACGGATTATAAGATCGTCGTCTCAGTATTCACACCATAATACTGGATTAGAGATAATTAGAGACTGTTAATGCCTTTCTTTTAACTTTTTTTTCCACAAACTTGAGTAATAAGGTTTGTCTTCAATTTGATCATACTTTTTTTTGTTAATGAATTAGAAGAAACATTGGAAAATTGTAAAGTAAAACAAAAATCGTTCAAATTGTAAATAATGTTACCGGGCTATACTGCCAAGAAACGAAATAATTTTATACGTTTATCTTAAGAAGTTTGAATATATGACATGGTCTTATGAGTATCGTTTTTATTCCGTATGCACTGAATATCTGAGTGTAGTATATAAATTCATTAAATGAATACGAGCAGCATTAAACAGTTCGGTAGTATTCAATGTGTGGTTGGAAAACTCAACCACTTTAATGATACAATCCAGCTTGTAACGCACTATACTATATATTGTAACTCATCTTATGGCATATGGAATCATCAGTACTTAGCATGAGGTAGGTTACATCACAAGTAAAGTGCTTTACTTAAAGTAGGTACATGTTTAATGATTTATAAATTTTCTCTATAATTTTATTTTTTAAATATTATAAATTTTACAAAATGTCTAATGATTATAATATATAGGCTGACAACAAGAAATTGAACACCATACTTCTCTTATCTAAGTATTATCTTAAACGTCTACGTCGTACCAGCTAGAAATTAATTCCAACTTTGTTGACAACTTAACGACCAGCTCAGTTTGATGTAAGGTGTCAATAAGAGAGTTTGAATTTGTGAGAAAGATATAAAACGTCACGAGTACCATATGGATATGAATTTGCAACTCGTACTATTTCTATATCTTTTACAAATGTAGCATCAACAAATTGTAACGAAATGCTAAATAGCTATGTATTTTAGTTTATGCCGCATGTCCTCGCGTTGAACATAAAGGTTGAAATGATGATGACAAATATATTAAAATCGAATTCCTTTTTTCTCAAAATAAAATTTTATTTAATTCCTTAATATAATATATTTGAAATTTCCAGATTTAGAGACACACAGTTATACTAGACATAGAAAGAGGTAGAAATTATTGCGGAGGATAGAGGCCGATTACATATCATCCGTGTATACGTTTAAAGTAATTTTCATATAAAATCTTATAATTTGTAGATAATACGACGATTTTATAAAAATGTGATAAATATCTAAAATATTGTAAAAAAACTCAAATTTTCTTGAAAAACGGAATCCTATTGTAGAATTTTATTCAAGTCAGGTAATTTCAAGGAACTCAATCTATCTAATTCTATATAGGTGACTTAAAAAATAAATAATTGTATTTTGCCCAACTAGAAGATATCCTCAAAAGTCTTTTCCCATATCCGGCCTATTCAATTTAGGTGCATATCTCTATTATACCTGTAAATCACAAATTCTGCCACTGTATTTAGACTGGCGATATTTTTGGTACCCAGAAAAATATACCATATTAAGTAAAAAAACCTATTTCAAGACGTATAAAATTAAAATAAAAAGTATGAAAAGTAAACCTTCCAACAACCTATTTATGTAAATTATTTTACGTCATACGCTGTTTTTCTTTCAATTGAAGATTATGATAGTTCAACCATATATTTCTAACTCAACTATTTAAAAATTATATATGTTTCTGTGAAACCTATAAAATACATTTTTATGTGATTAATTTGCAGAGATTGTCCTAAAAGATATAATATGGTTATGCCCTCGATCCTACACCCTTCCAATTTGTTGAGTCCTAAGTCCAGTTATGTTTGTTTCGGCTCAAATCGAACTTAGAACTATTTAAAATTTTCTTCTTTTTTTATAAAAAATCAAGCGTGTCTCACTATATGTATATCTGTTTTTATAAATAAAGTAAAATTAGTCCTAATACTATCAACAAGCCGATATAGTGACAAGATATTTCTGTTATTGTAAAAAGATTGGCATTTACTACCAGCAAACTGTTAATACAAAGTTTTAGTGGATGCTAATAAACTCGTATTGTTTATAGGGCTAATATGATAAATACTGATGAAAATTCTAATTTTTAATATTTTATGTAATATACTGATAGTAATACTGAGTGTTAGGCCCGCATAATTTGTACGTAAACATAGTAGCTTACTCATATTATAAAGAAAATTATTTATCTTCTCGAACATGAACGCCAAGAAGAAAAGATGAATCAAAGATATATATGGCTCATTCCACCAAATAAAATCATTTTTACGGGGCGACCCCCGCCGATTTTGTTCAAACTTTGTGAA
>JANTOP010046302.1:0-10122 GCA_027564815.1 Symmerus nobilis | reverse complement strand
CGATCTATTTTGAAAAATTTCCTTTCAAATGGACGGTATTTGGATTGAAGGCAATGTAAATTACCCTAAACCCAGAAGGATTGATTTTTTAAAAAAAAATTTCCTTTAGATAAGTTTTACCCTGGTTACTTAGTAATAATTCGGCAACATTAGATTTTCCGATTTCCGAACAAAATTTCCCGGTATATGGAATTTTCATCGGGACTGTTATGAAAATTATTAAATTGAACATATCTCGTTTTTTATGTATCTTTCATCTCGCTCGAATTTCGTCCTGATTGTATTTTTCGAAATTTATTATTTTTATATTTATCACCAACTATCTTACCAACTATCTGCAACCTTAGATTTCTGTCCGCCGAACAAAATTTCCTTAATCAAATTTTTAATTAAAAGTTGTGATCTACTTAAGATGTATACTGGAAAATAATCAATTTTCCTGCGGTAAAAGTTGATGAAATTTGACTTATTATATGAATTTCGTCCGGTTATATTTTTCCGGAAAATTTTTATTTTTGTATTAAACCTTAGCATTAAAGCAACGTCCTGTATCATAAGATTTTTCTCGGATCGAACAAAATTTTCCGGAAAATCCCGTCAAATATTAAGATGTTAAATTTTAAAAAATTGAGGATTTTACTCGAAAATTTTCATAACTTTCTGAACGGTTCTGAAGATATCCCCAATTTTCCAATAAATTTTCTTCAGCACAGGGAAATGTAATGATACAGAATTGTTCCCAAATAAATATTGAAAAAACTGATTTCTCAAAATGTTAGAAAAAGCGAACCCCCGAATTTTGGACGTAATTTATATGGGACGTAGTCATCAATTTGTTGATTTTCAGAAAAATGCCCATGATTTCCAGAAAAATTTCAAATTTCAAAATTTCAGTTTCGATTCATTTAGGGGATGACTTACTGCATTCAATGATATAAAAACCTTAAGGGGTTATGTAACAAGTTATATTTTTAAAATAACTTCAAAAATTGATTTCTAAGAAATGGAGATTTTATTGTGTTCAGATTTGATCAGTAATTTACAGGCGTGGCCAAAAATATTAAACCGGAAATATGAAAATATGTAATTTCGCAATTTTTTAATTAAATTTCTTATAAATTTAACGAGTTCCATGAAATTTACAAAATTTTAACGAAATTTCGAAATTTCGATAATTTGACCAAATTTCATAAAATTTCCAAATTTCTGAAATCATCGAAATTCACAGATGTTTTTGAATAAAAATTTCTTGATTTCAATTTGTCTGAAATTAATATGTAGATTTTGTGATGAGATTATATTAATAGAACAAAAGAATTACCAAGTTGAGCCCATCTCGTGACCAATTGTTATACATAATTTATGCTGTGTGAGTAAGAAAAAGTCACTTTTACCGATCACGTTTATAATTCATAATCATTACCTCCATCATCCATAAATAATTTATACAAAATAAAAGATATATCTGCAAAGGGATACCCGTCTGTTTATTAATTCTCGATAAACCGAGGATAATGAATTTGTTCTTTTCAAATTAATAAAATAAGAATAAAATAAAGTTTTTTTTATAAATGGTTTTAATTCAATATAAAATTTAATTTCCAATAAATAATTGATGTATTACCCTATGTGGCAGGAAACATATATAAAACCGGTTTACCATATGTCTTCCAAATCCAGAATATCTCTCTTACCAGAGATATCGAACGTAATATGAAAAATGTAGGTCTAATCGTTCCTCTACATTTATAACTCTGTTTGGAAATAATATAATTTCGTGGAAAATTATTTAATAATATATAATTGATTTATCAATATTATAAATAAAATAAAGAATAAAATTAAACAAACCAAAATCCACCTTGCTTTTTTTTATTTATTATTAATACAACTCAACAAAAATTATTTTTTGTATTGTATAATGGACAAATATCTAAGTATCTACTATACGGGTATCAATGTAATTAGTCATTTTACTTTTTGTACCACAAAATTTCATGTCAGTAAATTTCGTTAGCAAATAAATATAGTTTAACCGTAATTATTTTTTGTCGGTTCGTGATTTTTTTCTTTTCGTTAATAATTATGAGAACTTTTTATTTAAGTAATATGTTTTTTTTTTGTTAAGTTTATTGTTATGTGAAAAAATGTCATATCACTTAAGCTTATTTTTTTAAAATTATTTTTAAGAACTTTATACATCAGAATGATGAAATAATTAATTGTTATTTAATGTTACAGGTTAATGATATGAAATTCCCTTTAACGTTATAATTATTATTAAGTACAAACTACTAAGAAACATTGCTCTGTTCTGTGATACTTTTATTATTATATACGGAATACAGAACAAGACAAAAAAAATAAGCGATTCAAAGAACAAGCCACACAAAATATTTATTTAATGTTAACTTTCTCAATGTCAATCCTCAACTGACTAGTTGAAATACAATGACTTTGACTTTGTAAACTTCAGTTGTAACGATCGCGAAATGATCAAGGTATTGAAAGTTCGAACATCTTCGAACGATCAGTATATTGATCTTACCGATATATTAAAAAATTTGAACAAATTCTGTGGATCCGCATTCCTGAAATGAATAACTAACCTTTGAATTATTATTTATTTATTTAATTATTTATTTCACCCAATTTATACCGTACCCGTTCCGAACCGCAACCAGAATGCAGGTACCAAATTAGGTGCACTCATATATTATAATGAAATTTATGTATATAATATTCATGTTGTGCTTAATGATTAAAGATGAATAAGAAAAATTACATTATTCTTTCACGGTGTTCAGTCACCTGTGCAAGTGGTAAAGACTGGTTGTTTTTTTTAATTCCTTCCTCTTCAACTACCATATTTTTTTTAGGTAGATCTTCGCTTTTAGAAAGGGTCGAGGGTTGGAGTTCTGTCCCTTCATTGTTTAATAAAATTGGAAAAATCATCACCATGTATTAATTGCATAAATATTTATGTCATTCGTAAGACAATGTACTCTTATGTATTTCTTTTTAAAGAGATGAGATCCTTGAACCCATGAAATATAATGTAACACGTATACGAGTCGAAAGTCTATTTTTTGGTTTATTGGAAAAAAATGAGATGCGACCGAAATTAGGTGCTAATTTTGATTAGGTCTTTTTAATTTCAATTAAAATTGGTTATGGAAATTATCTACCAAACGAACAGAATATTAAATTTGTGGTTCGAACATTTTGGCCACCCCTGTACTTCCTATACTCCGTATTTAAGCATTATTTTGAGTTGTAATAATAAAATTCGGATTCATGGCGTATTTGACTACACGTGAATTAAATACACGTGTTGAAATGTAAAACTAATTAATTAAACGTGTAATCGTAAGCTTTTTAAATTTGAAAATTTTCTGAAAAAGCTTTAATAAAGTTCCAAAACCTTTTAGTTTTTAATTGAAATATTATTTTAGTGAGGAGGGAGTCTAATTTTTCTCCGAACTATTAAATTTAAATGTAATCGAAAACTTTCGTTTAAAAGCTCTGTGGAAATTCAATCTCTACAAAAGCTTTAATGAATTGAATTGAAGGAAAATATTATCATGAAGGCATCCATAGTTCTGGAAAGTCTTGAAATCTATCGACCTGAAATTTTGAATTAATAGAAGCTTTCAATGAGCTTTCAAGGATTTTAAAATGTAAAAAATTAAGTTCGAAAATTAGAGCTGTCTTTGAGCTAACAACGGATTGGGAAAGCTTTTATCGAAAATTTCATACTTTATCTAAATTTAATGAATCGAATGAAAATTAGATCCCAAATTATATAAAATGGCATTTAACTTTTAAGCTCTCAATGAGCTTTCAAAATTTTCATTTTCATCAATCAGCAATCAATGAGCTCTATTTTGGAAAAATTTGAGATACCGTTTCGAAAGAGCTGTTATTTGAATAGAAAATAGATTGTAAAACGTTTAAAATTAAGCTCTATTCTTAAAGCTTTCATTAAGCTAACGGATTGGAAAGCTTGTAGGGCAAATTTAATATATTTTATCTATATTTAAAGAATTTGATAAAAATTCGATTCCAAATTATTACAAATAACATTTTAATTTCGATCTTTCGATGAGCTTTCGGGATTTTTGAAGGATTTTTTTGGGAAAAGTAGAAATTTTGTTAACGGATCGGTATGTGGATAGAAATTAGATCTTAAAACGTTAAAAATTAAAATCGGAACGTAGAGCTTTCGTTGCGTTGGTGATAGTGCGAATAAGCTTCCTGCGAAAAATCCATATTTCATTTAAATTTAATGAATCGGATAAGAATTGCATTAGAAATTATATAAAAAGACATTTTAATTTTAAGCTTTCAATAAGCTTTCGAGATATTTGAAGCATTTTCTTGGGAAAAGTAGACATTTTGTTAAAGAATCGTTAACTGGATAGAAAATAGATTATAAAAACGTAAAAAATCAAGATCGAAACTTAGAGCTTTCGTTGCGCTTTTAATAGTTTGGATAAGCTTTTAGCGAAAATTCAATTTTTCATTTAAATTTAATGAATCGCATAAAAATTCGATTCCAAACTATATAAAATGACATTTTAATTTTAAGCTTTTAATGAGCTTTCAAGATTTTTAAGCTTTATTTTGGAAAAAAATCAAATTTTCTTAAAGGATCGTTATCTGGATAGAAAATAGATTTTTAAAAGTAAAACATTACGTTCGAAACTTAGAGCTTTCAACGTGCTTTTAGTAGTTTGGATAAGCTTTCTCCAAAAATTCAATATTTCATTTAAATTTCGTGAATCGCATAAAAATTCGGTTTCAAATTATATAAAGCTAGATTTTAATTCCAAGCTTTCAATCAGCTTTCGAAATTTTTGAAGCTTTTTTTAAAGGAAAATTTAAAGTTTCGTTAAAGGATCGTTATCTGGTTTAAAACTAGATTTTAAGACGTAAAACTAAAGTTCGAAAATTAAAGCTTTTTTTGGGAGCTTTTTTGTTTTGCAGAGCTTTCGCACGAATTGCTTAATTTTTATATTTTTTTATTTTTCCTCAACTAATTTATAAACTTTCTGCGTCATTACATTTTTTTGGATCCAAAGAAAATTAATGGGAAAACCGAATCAAATGTCGCGATGTCCTATATTCAAATTTCTCGGTGCGAGCCTTTACGAATTTTTGGATTTTCTTAGATATATTTCAACTTTTCCGAAATATTTAATTTTCGTATTTTTATCTAACTGTCAAAGCAACTTTCTGCGTTTTTACATTTTTTCCGTCCAAAGAAAATATTCGGCATGCACTCTAGTAATAGCTCTGAGTAATGTTCTCTTGAATAAAGGAGATGTTGACCGCACGCCACTGAACTAAACCTAACTACAAATAATGATTATAATTCTAGGGCTCACGAAATCTCTAATGCAACTCTGGAGGGAGGACTACTGTTCCTTGGCCAAATAAAATAAAATATTTCCTTGATATTTGTTCGGTTAAATATTAAAACGGAATTTTAAATAGGAATAAGTCCTTGTCATGTCTATAATTCGAAATCGGATGCGGAAATGGGACATTTTCGTAGACATTTTGAAGAAAATCCGACCTTTAAAAAATCTTAATGATAACTGGAAAAATTCATGAAAATTATATTCGTAAAAATAGTAGATTTCTATCATTAAAACCGTGGAAATCGAAAAATTAAAAGAAAAATTCGAAAATTTCAAGAAACATCGGACAAATGATTTTCAAAAATTTGAATTTTTCATGAGGAGACAATTTTAAAATTTCATGAAACTACCGAACGGTAGCTATAGCTAGATCCGTGAAATTCAGCACAGATACTCAGAATTTAATTTCAATAAAAATCGAATAATTCGGATTTATGATTGGAATTTTCTAATAAAATTCCGTAATATCGAAATTCGTTAAATTTCCACTAAAATATAATTAAATTAAATTTCAGTTGTATTCTTTTTTTATTATAAATAAACGCTAAAAACCAACGACTTCTAACTCTTGTATATAAAATATAATTAAATATAATTACATTACATTATCGAAATTGCTTTAACATTTGTTCATATTCAATCCAAAAAAAAATTTCAACAAATTTGATAAAAAATAGAAATGCATTTTGGATGCACACGTACAAAATTAAAACTACTCATTTTTGTGGATTCGCATTGCGATCTAATTAATATTTATAAATAAATAATAATTTAAAAAAAGAAGGCGGAATTTATAATTAAACATTCCAAGTTTATAAAGATTTGATTGGAAATTATTGTTTAATTTTCCATTGTTGGATAAGAGAGAGAATATTTATGTTTTTAAGTAGAAAATGATTTTATTTCATAAGATCCATTTCGAAATATTATTATCATAACGGTTATATTGTCCACCGATCCCCGATAAAACGCTTCCAATGTTATACTTTTGGCACCAAAGTGTGGTTCATGTAAACGTTGCTTTATATAAATTATAGCCTCCTCATTTGTAAATATGTCCCATAAACCGTCCGATGCAAAAACTAGAAACATTGGCCTACAAAATATCGAAATTAAATTATAATGATTTGACCAGGATTGGGATAAACCCAGAAAAACGGACCTATGATCAGCTAAATCAAATGTTAAAATATCAGGATCAGCGATTACTAATTTTTTATCTTTTAACGGGTAGTCACCCATTGCTCGGGATGTCGCTAGAATACCGGCTACACGCCAGACTCCTTTAAATTCGATAAATCCACCAGCATCCTCTATTCGCTTTCGTTCTCTCACCTAAAAATTAAAAGAACGTTTAGTGTAAAAGGTTATAAATCGGATCGGATCGAGAACGGACTTGTTGCGGTTTATGATCAAATGAAAGTGGGATTGCATTCCCTTTCCGGTCACACATGACTCCCCTTGAATCCCCAGCATTCGCAACAATTAATTTAGACTTCTCAATGATTGCAATTAACGCTGTTGTGCCAGCTACATTGCTCTGTAAATAAAATAAATAATAAATCGGATTTTCTTGGAATTTAAATTGAAAACAAACCATTTTCTTCGCTAAAGCGATTAGTTTATAGTCGGCGGATAAAACCTCATCACTTAATATTTTCCCGAAATTAATATTTCCTTTGTTAATATAAAATTTCGCATCGTGCGTTTCCGGTACAACGACCACATCATTGTTCGTTCGTAGAAAATTACTTTTCGTTCGTAGAACGGAATTTAATTTATTTAAAAATACGTCTTCCTTAACATGATTATCTTTTATGTCTTCGAGATCTTGTTCCTCGCTGTGAGATTTCCGTAGGCTCTTCTTTCGTTTTATTAGATTCGGAGGAGGGTTGACTTTTTGGTCCTCGGTTACATTTTTTGTTGTATCACATTCGATTTTCTGATAATACTTCGATTCATCGGTGCTGTGGCCGTCTCGTAGGCTAGACGTTTCCAACACTTTATTGTAGATATTTTTTACTAAAACATTTTTAGCGAATTCGGCTGCGAATTCACCGCCATGACCATCGAATATTGCGAACATTGAGATACCGGTACGGTTGATGTTTTCTTCCAGAAAAAATCTACGGGGGAAGTTTACGGATAATTAACGTTTTGATTTAAAATCAGTCTTACGACGGTTTAAGAATTTCGACGGTGGTGTGAGTAGATTTTCCGTATGAGATCATCGGTTTTTGTTGCAAAAAGAAAATTAGTGAAACGTAATTTGAATTAAAAATAAATTATAAAATCTTGATTACCGATCTTCCATTTTAGGTCGCCGTCCTTGAACCGCATACACAGCGCTTGCATTCAATATTTCGTCCCAACTGTGACCTTCGGCGGTTGCCACAATTCCGGTCATTTGTTTTTTTGTTTGGCGGCTCCGAAAGCCGTTCGTCGTCCGGATAAATTTGAGGAAGTCGAACGTCCAAAATTGGAATATTTGATAGTAAAGGAGAAGTAGGCCAATGAACAGGCCGAACACAATCAGTTCGGAACGCATCGCATAAAAATTCGGCCATCGCCAAAAATATAGGGCGGACGGCGGAAAGCCGAACACTATTTTTGACATGATTTTGGTGTGAAAAATGTAAACTTGATAGAAAATTTTATCTTCCAAATCGTCGTCCATTCGCCTTCCCGGGGGGTTTCTATTTTTCAAACAAAAAATTAATTGATTCGAGTCAAATGGTCCGCAACCAAACACATATTTCCGCAGCGGAATTTACAAATTCTTTGGTTTTTAAATTAAAAATTAACTTTTATTCTTAGAATCTAACTTCAAATTTTCTATAAAAACGCACTATTACCACCCAAGTTGTGATGTAATGAAAAATCAAAATAAAAAAATCGCCATCCCAACTGTCACTTTTATTTGATAAATTTTCCATTTCTCGATGTAAACAAATAGAAAGATTTGACATTCAGTGGTCCGTCCCTATTGGAAAAAATGAAACTGCTTTGAGATCCGGGAGGGACCCCCGCCCGAAACCAAATTTTTTTAGTCGGAAAAACTTTCAACGAAATCGAGGAAGTTTATTTCTTAAAAAAAATGCAATTTAAGAGTTTTGATCAAAAAAAAGGCAAAAAGATTTTTTGAAAAATTAACTCGCTAAAAAAATGTTTTTCCCAAAATCCTGAAATTAGTTTTTAGTTAATTAATGAAAATATGAAAATTTATGAAAATTAATGAAAATTTTATTTTAATAAAAATCTGATTTTGCGTAAGAATTTGGGGGACGAATTTGCATAAAATCAAGATTAAGGATAATAGGAGGAAATGGGTATATAAATTGCGATAATTAATTCAATCATTTATATAACATTCTTCGTAAAAATTGCTATATTTTCCCAAAAAATTCGCAATAATTTTTAAAAATGTCCCGAAGTCTTACCCAATTAATCCCAAATAATCTCTAAAAAATGTAGCCTGAATAGGGTTCACAGTTAATCCAATCCCAAAAAATGAGAATTTGTCTCCTTAAATTAATTTCCCGCATATAAAGTTTGTATTCTAAAAATCGAAAAAATTAATTTCCCTAAAATATCCCAAATAAAATTAAAAATTTACAATTAAAAAATATTTATTAAATTCCAAGCAATTTTGTTTATTAAAAATTGCCCCCTTAAAGTCCTTTAATAAATTTATTAAAAATTCCTAAAAATCCTGAATATTTTTTTTAAAAAATCAATCGATTTCCGAACCGTTCTGTAGAAATACAGAATTTTCCAAATATTTTCTTCGGCTCGAGGAAAATATATTGATGCAGAATTATTCCTAAATAAATAATGATGAAATCAGTTTCTCAAAATTTTAATTCAATTAACCCCTTAATTTTGGTAGATGTATGTTGGATGTAATTATTATATTGTCTCTTTATCCAAAAAAATTCTATAAATCTTCATGGAAAAGTTGAAATTTAAAAAAATGTTTTGCAATTTTTTTAAGGGATGGCTTGTTTGTTTTACTTTAAGGGGTCATCTCACAAATTATATTTTTAAAATAACGGTAAAAATCGATTTATAAGAAATCCTAACTATCATCAATATGTAATTTTTGATATTTTCTAGGCCGTTCTGAAGAAATTTAAAATTTTCCAAAAATTGTCTTTGGAACGAAAGAAATATATTGACCCAAAATGGTTCCGAAAGAATAACGGAGAAACTAATTTCTCAAAATTTCGAAAAAGTCAATCCTCTACTTTTGGCGGGGGTTTTCTTGGCGAAAAATAATTAAATTCCCATTTTTCAAACAAATTTTAAAATTCATAGAAAATTTGAAAATATCGAAATTTTAATTAAAATCCATTTAGGGGATGACTTATTTGATTTAATAACATTAAAACCTTAGGGGGTTATCTAACAAATAATATTTTTAAAATAACGTCAAAAACCGATTTTTTTAAAATCATCAATTTACTTATAATTTTTGATATTTTCCAGACCGTTTGACGAAATTTAAAATTTTCCAAAAAATTTCTTTGGCATGGATAAAATGTATTGACGCAGAATGGTTCCAAAATGAATAACGGAGAAAATAATTTCTCAAAATTTCGAAAAATTCAAACCTTCAATTTTGACGGGGGTTTACATATCGCAAATTAATTTAATTGCCATTTTTCAAAAAAATATTTATAATTTTTTTGAAAAA